>SJYX01000851.1:215123-398541 GCA_006410675.1 Oreotragus oreotragus
TTTTTTGGGTGTTAGTTCTAAAAGGTCTTGTAACTCTTCATAGAACTGTTCAACTTCAGCTTCTTCAGCATTGCTGGTTGGTGCATAGACTTGGATTACTGTGATATTGAATGGTTTGCCTTGGAAATGAACAGAGATCATTCTGTCATTTTTGAGATTGCATCCAAGTACTGCATTTCAGACTCTTTTGTTGACCATGATGGCTACTCCATTTCTTCTGAGGGATTCCTGCCCGCAGTAGTAGATATAATGGTCATCTGAGTTAAATTCACCCATTCCAGTCCATTCTAGTTCGCTGATTCCTAGAATGTCGATGTTCACTCTTGCCATCTCCTGTTTGACCACTTCCAATTTGCCTTGATTCATGGACCTGACATTCCAGGTTCCTATGCAATATTGCTCTTTACAGCATCAGATCTTGCTTCTATCACCAGTCACATCCACAGCTGGGTATTGCTTTTGCTTTGGCTCCATCCCTTCATTCTTTCTGGAGTTATTTCTCCACTGATCTGCAGTAGCATATTGGGCACCTACTGACCTTGGGAGTTCCTCTTTCAGTATCCTATCATTTTGCCTTTTCATACTGTTCATGGGGTTCTCAAGGCAAGAATGCTGAAGTGGTTTGCCATTCCCTTCTCCAGGTGTAAACTGTTAGTCACCTACTAAAATCCATTCTCTTATCTGTGGGCACATTATCCTACATTTCCCAGCCTCCTGGCAGTCAAGGTGGCCACATTTTTTCCAAAGGCCTGTGAGTGAAAGGGATGTGAGTATGTTGCACTGAGCCTAGGTCTCAAAATAGTGGATGTGCTTCATTTGTGCCATTCCCCGTTTCTGTCAGGGATGGATCTTTGACTACTCGGCTCTGACCGTAAAACTGCCTGAGGGAATGGTGGAGCTACAAGATGGAAGGAACCAGAATCTCTCAGCGACTGTGCAGAGCAGCATGGCAGCACGGCATTACTCACTCAACACTGTTACTTGAATGAGAAATGCATTTCTTTGCTCTCCGAGGCACTGTCTTGATGGTCTCTTTGTTACAGTACGTTGCCCTTTGCTGTAACAAACAGAGATGATCATAACAACTGTCTTACCTACTTTGTGGGATTTTTGTGAGGATTAGATAAAAGAAAATGGTAAGGCTCTGCACAAATATTTATCATACTTGATTATCCAATATCAAGCTTCCCCCAGCCCTCTATAGCATCCCTGTAAGATGGAGACAGTAGCCCTGATAATCTCTAGGAACTGCCCTGTGCTTTCTCTGCTGGGAAAGAGATTACCCTGGGATAAAGAATGGCGTGAGAAGCAGAAGATGACTAACAGGTTTTGTTAAATACCACCAGCCACGTCTGGATCATATTTAGGAACTAATAGCTAATGTAAGCAGTGGGCAATGAGTATCTGTGGAGAGCATCTGATACGTTAGATAAACCTTGACTTTATAGCCATTTCAGAAGTAGTCGTGATCCTGACAGTGGCCAGGTAAGCTCTAATATAGTAAATGTCGTTAGTGTTCTAGACTCTACCAGAAAATGAGTTTAGAGTGACAGGGTTTATGGTTTCATACTCCTATGAGGGCACTGACCACATTCATTTGGTAAGAGCAAAGAATTACTCTTTGCTGTTTCTTACTTTATACATAAAGGTTCACATTCAAAGCAGATATGAACAGACATTAAAAAAAAAGAAAGAAAAAGAAAATGGTTCACTGCTTTAAAAGACCGTGTGTCTCCTCAGAGCTTTTGAAAGAAACATTCCACAATTCCACTGACACTGCTTTTATCCAGTTATCAAAACTTAGCTGGAAAGAAAAACCATTAATAGTTCCCACAGGGAAAAGTGATCTATTGGGAAACACCCCAGGGAAGCACTTTCAAATTTGAAGAGCAGTGCCATGAACTGAAGTCCAGTTGTGAGCCTAGAATGATCGGAAAGGACATCCTGAAGAAAAGAGGTACAAATGTACAACTTGTGACAGCTGATTACTTCCTTGCTGAGTAATGCAAGGAAGTTTCCCTGGAATCACACTGTCTACTTACTCTAAATAACCAAGTTCTCAAGATCAACTATTTCCTTATGACACTGCCTCTCCCAGCAATGGCCTAAACAGAAAACCACAGGAATCATTTTGGCAGGAAAGAGGGATCACCTTAGGTGCTTAATGAGAGAAAAAAGTCTCAGATCATTTGTAACAGGAAATAAATATTAGTGGTTCAGGGCATATTTGGAAATTTTCATGATGCTAGTAAATGTCAAAGAGAAGCACTCTCCTAAAGGAAGAATTATTAGACTTAAGACTAATTTACCCAAATATGAAGTTGACTTTGCACAATGAGAAAGACAAAAATAAAAGTAAATGAAGTAAACAGAGGAAAGAAAATGAGGCTATATTTGACATACAGTTCATGAGGTTCTCTTTGAACTGAGGAGCATGAAGTGTTCTAAGGATTTTATGCTTTGGGTAGTTGATGGGATGGACTTGTGATGATGAGAGAAATGGGGGTGAATATGTAGCTCATTCAGATGTCTCCAGTTTCTTGTTTACCATCTTGTAGATGAAAGTATAAGATAAGATGTCACAGCAGAACCGAATGCCATATAGCTCTGTATGAAGACTCACTAAGTCTGGAGTGAAATATATTTTCACTTGCTCTTGTTCTTGTTGGTTTGATTTTTGTACATTTGAGTCATTGCATTCATTAGGATTCTTCAGAGAAATAGAATCAAACCGATAGGAAGCTTTTGTGTGTGCACATGTACGTGTGCACATAGGTGCTGTGAGGTATTGGTTTACACAGTTACGGAGGCTGAGATGTGACACAGTATGCAAGCTTGAGACCCAGGAGACCCATTACTATAGTTCTAGTGTGAGTCTGAAGTCAGGAGACTGATGGTCCAGCACAAAGACAAGCAGAGAGAGTGAATTCTCTCTCACTCTCCCTTTTATTCTCTTCAGGCCCAAATGGGTTGGATGAGGCCCACCCACATTTTATAGATACAGTGAGAATAATATTTAACCAAATATCTAGGCACCCCACAGCCCAGTCAAGATGACACATCAAATTAACCATCACAGTCTTATTATCCAAATACTGAATTTAGAAACCCAGTACTTGCTCTGCTGATGACTCAGGACCTTTCATCCTCCTCTAAAATACTCCTTTATGAGATTGGCATCATTACCCAACTGGCAGAAATAATGGCAGTTCCGGACAGATCAGTCTCTCATTTATGTATACTCCTGGAAGATGTTTCATGGATTCTGCCCAGACAGTAAGCCCCTCTATATCATTGTCACCCTTTTATCCCCACCCTTGCCACAGCTGATTGGACCAGGGTAGGAAGCAAATCCATAGGCTGGCCAGCATGACCTGACATCAAGATGAATAGAGCCAATCAATGTCTCTCTAGAGACTGTGAAGCAAAACCTGAAAACACCAGTTAGCAGTGGATCTAAGGGTGAAGTGATGCTATATAAGGTAAGGCCTGGGTCAGGAAAACAAATGTATGTGAAAGAGCATAAAAGAATGAGGGAGCCAGCCTATAGAAAAGAGCAAGTCAGAAAACTGCAGAGAACAGAGATGTTGAGAGGGTCCCTCTCTCAGAAGTTTTTTGCTTTCTAGGATTTTCAGTTCCAGTTCCTGGTCCTTATGTTAACTCATTTCTCTTGAGGCAGCATCAGATAGGTCTCTATACTTGGCACAGAGGAGCTCCCCTTGGTTTCACATTGTTTGTATGGGGCCCTGTAAGGAGATTTTACTCAGGTATATGCCTTCAACCTTCCTTTTGCAAATTAAAAAACTGAGATATAGAAAAACCATTTGATCTCTGAGGCCACCTTCACCTCTGGGAGCAAGTTTGAGTCCATCAGTCACAGCTTATACATATTCAGCACTGTATTCTTTCCAGGTTTGGCATAGAGGTTAATTTTGATAAAGTCCATCTTTTTTTTTTTTTTTACAGCTAGTGCTTTTGCGTCACACATAAGTAATTTTTGTCTAACCGAAAGACACAGAGATTTATCCTATGTTTTCTAGATATTTTATAGTTGTAGCTCTTATATTTTGGTCTATGATTCATTTTGGGTATTTTTGTTTGTGTTTGGTAAGAAGTGTATGATTGTCTAATTGTTCTAATACCTTTCATTGATGAGCTTGTCCTTTCTCTATTTAGATACATTGGCATCTTTGCTGAAAGTCAGTAGACTGTATATCTGTGGGCCTGTTTCTGTTCCATTGCTCTATGTCAGGGATCAACAAATGTGGCCCAAAGGCCAAACCTGTCCTGTTCCCTTTTCTGTAAAGGTTTTGGTAGGAGCTCAGTCAAACCTATTCATTTCTTTGAATATCATCTACAACTGTTTTCATGCTGCAAAGACAGAGTTGAAACAAATTACAAATTATGAGCAAATTACTCGGGCCTTTATAGAAAAAGTTTGCTGACTCCTGATCTATATGTTTATCCCTGTGCAGTATCACACTATCTTGATTACTACAACTTTACAGTAATTCTTGAAATCAGGTAATAGAGCCTTTCAAAATTTGTTCTTTTATGAAATTGTTTGGCTATTCTACGTCCTTTGTATTTCCATATGAATTTTAAGCTTAGCTTGTCAGTTTCTAAAAAAAAAAGTCTTCTGTATTTTTACTTGAGATTGCTCTAAAGCTATAGATTGATTTGGGGAGAATGGATATCTCAACAGTATTGCATCTTCCAATCCATGAACATGGAAAGTTGTGCCTCCATTTATTTAGGTCATCCTTAATTTCTCATAAAAATGTTTTGAAATTTTAGTTTACATGTCTTGCATGTTTTTGTTAAGTGTACCCATAAGTATTTCACATTTCTGATGCAGTCTCTTAGGATTTTTACATAGATGGCTCAGGTCATCTGTGAATAAAAGCAGTTATTTCTTTCCTTTCCAGTCTGGATACCTTTTATTTCATTTTTTTCTGGCATTATTTCACTGGCTAGGACCTCTAATACAATGTTGAACATAAGTGATGTGAATGGACATTCTTGCCTATTTCTTTTCTTTCTTTTTTTTTAACCCAACATTTATCTGTTTATCAGGCTGTGTTGGGTCTTAGCTGCAGGCACATGGGGTCTTTGTGAGTCACTTGGATCTTTCATTGTAGTGTGAGGACTCTGGTTGCACAGAGGCCCTGGAGCACACGGGCTCAGTAGTCGCAGCCCTCGGGCTTAGTTGCTGGCAGATGGGATCTTGGTTTCCTGCTTCTGCTGCTGCTAAGTCGCTTCAGTCCTGTGTTCCCTTCATTGCAAGGTGGGCCCTTAGCCACTGTACCACCAGAGAGGTCCCTTGCCTTGTTTCTAATCTCTGAAGGAAAGCATTTAATCTTTCATCAGCATGTTAACTGCAGATTTCTCTTAGTTGCCCATTGTTAGGTTTGTCACTTCTAGTTCTAGTTTGCTGAGAGATTTTATCACAAAGGGATACTGAATTTTGTCAAAGGCTTTTCCAACATCTATTGAGATGATCAGATGTTTCCTGCTCCCATGAGCTTTCAGTTCATTCGTAAATATAGACACCAAGTAAGTAAAAACAAAACATGTAATGTATGAAAGACAGGGAAAATCCAGATACCTAACCCAGCTGAGGGTCAGAGAAGATCTTTTTCAAGAAGTGAAGTTTATACTATATATAGAATGGATAAACAACAAGGTCCTATTGTATAGCTCAAGGAACTATATTCAATATCCTGTAATAAACCATAATGGAAAGGAATATGAAAAAGAATATATATATATATATCGGAGAAGGCAATGGCACCCCACTCCAGTACTCTTGCCTGGAAAATCCCATGGATGGAGGAGCCTGGTAGGCTGTGGTCCATGGGGTCACTAAGAGAGCAACTTCACTTTCACATTTCATTTTCATGCGTTGGAGAAGGAAATGGCAACCCACTCCAGTGTTCTTGCCTGGAGAATCTCAGAGGCAGGGGAGTCTGGTGGGCTGATGTCTGTAGGGTCACACAGAGTCGGACACGACTGAAGTGACTTAGCAGCATATATATATATATATATATACACACACACACATATATATTATACATATATATAAAATGAATCACTGTGTTGTATACCAGAAGCTAACATAACATTGTGAATCAACTGAACTTTAATAAAAAATAAAGTTCTTTTTAAAAAAGAAGTAAAGTTTAAATTGAGACTGAAAGAGGAGTACGGAGCAGGTAGCTGAAAGGAGCTGAACAGGAAACAGAAGCTGACATCAGATGACCTGATTCCAAGTCTCATTCTGCTGCTTTCTGGCTAGGTGAGAGGGGAGGGTTTCCATAGAAATGCCATCTGTGGATTTTGCTTTGGAGTCATCCTCTTAGCTGTGTGTAAGAGACAGCTTCATGAATTATTCTCTTGATGATAATGTAAAGGTGTTGTGACCATCTCTCTCTTCCATCATCTTATGAAGGCCATAAAGAATTTTTCTTTTAGAGACAGGAACCACGTAAACCCTACCTCAGCAGCTGTTTGTTGGCTTCTCATGGACAGTGAGAACTGGGAACCCAACTGATTTCCCTTTCCTCTTCAGGTGCCTGAAAATTCAGAGACAGATCCCAGCCTTCCAAGAAGTAACTGAACGGTACTTTATGTGGACATGTATCCTAACTTTCTCCTAGTCATGACCTCTTTTAAAATTTACATTTTCCTGCCCCTGACTTTATATCTTACATTTCTTATATCCTATAAGCTACTTAAACTTTTTGTGGAACAAGGCAGGTTATAAACAAATAAACCAAAAATGCATCATTGCATAAAAACCAAAGCGTTAAGGCAACCTTAATGACGGAGTTTCTGGAACATCTAACAGCCTGAGTGCTCATCTGTCCTCCCCTAACCGCCCTGCTCCTCCAGGCTGCCTCCTCCAGGCTGCCTCCTGGGCTGCTCCACCCACGATTAACTGTTGCTCTCAAAGCAGACACAGAGACGCCTTTTGCTTTAAGAGCTTTCAAAAGTTGTGCTACCAGGAAGGACACTAGATAGTATAAGAAGCAAACATGAGGAAATTATTAAGTTTCCAAAAAGTTTCCAAGGTCTCGCTCATCCTGGCCCTGACCTATGCGTTCTGATTTCTTTTGGCATCTGAAAGTTTCTCTTGTTATCTGTTTGGCATTTTCATCCCTTGTGTGACACTTACTAACCCTCTTCCCCATTAGGCAAACTTAGCCCCAGAGGCCCGTGAGGACAGTCAGGGCCACGCAGTGTTTTCCTCCCATCTTCACGCCGCAGGATTCGGGTGGCCCGTACAGGAATGAGCCCCCCGAGTATTTTCTCCTCTCCTGTGCCTCTCACTGTTGTCTGTTTGCCTCTCTCAGAGTCAAGGCCCTCTATCTTAGGTGAAGAGTAACGGTAGTGTTGTTGGGACGGCCTCCGGGAGCTCCGTTTTCAGCAGCGTGGTAGTGTCAGAACCTGGAAGAGGTGCTGAGGTGGGACAGAGGGCTGCGTGAGAAGGGCAATGCCGGCGTTGCTGGGGCAGGCGACCTGGGGACCTTGGTGCGTGGTTACACAGAAGACCTCTTCAAGGGGATCCCCTGGTGGCCCAGTGGTTCAGACACCAAGCGCTCACTGTGGAGGGCCTGGGTTAGATCCCTGGTCAGGGAACCAAGACCAAGATCTCATGAACCTCAAGGTACAGCCAAAACAAGAAAAGAGAAAAAATCTCCTCCCAAGGATTCACAGGCGGAGCGGCTTAGTTTCTGGCTCCCGCCCCCTTCATCTGAGATGTGTTCGGCTCCTCTTCTTTGGCCTGGTCCCTCTCCTCAAACCAATCTTTCCCTTGATACGGCTCCTTTTCATCAAATTATGCTTCAGAAGTGACTTTCAAGGGGATTCTCTGGCGGTCCAGTGGTTGGGACTCCGCTCTCACTACTGAGGGCCTGGGTTCAATTCCTGGTTAGGGAACCAAGGTCCCACACGCCATGCAGTGTGTTCCCCCCACAAAACCAGCTCCCAGAACAAAGTGACTTTCAAACAGCAGTTTTTAATCCCAGGCTTTCATGGATATATGACCAATATGACCAGTGACTCCACACAGAGAGTGAATAGTCTTTCTCTAGGCATTATTCTCTGTAGAAACTTATGTTTGCTGTCAGCTCTTGGATAATCTTTGTGCCATATGACACTTTAAGTAAACAGTATGTAGTGTTGCCAGTGGAAGTGAGTTTCCTAGGGGAATTTTGACTATGCTCTTCTTTCTTCATGCTACGCTTTGCCTTTCTTTAAAGACACCAGTTCCTTTTCCTTGCCAACAAATTCCCATCCCTTGCCTTGCAATGTTGACCAAAACTAAACCCAAAATGGAGGTGTTGCCTCAGAGAAATCCTGTGGTGAGATTCCTATTATATTAAGATAACTTCTGGCAGTCCCTCACTAAATATTTAGTGAATATTGAATTACCAGGAGCACAGGTACCTTGGAACAGCAGCATCTGGCCTCTATTTACCTCCCTAAAGATGGGACTGGAGGAACTAAACCCTCTTGGGGAGAGTGTGGTGCCCAGGGCAGGACATTCACGAGTGCCCTGTCTCACAATTTGTGTTGTTTTTTATATTTTGTGGGTTTTCCTACTTTGTTAAAATCTTTCAACTTCTCACTCTGTGCATCCATTCTTCTCCCAAGTGTTTGATCATCTTTAGAATCACTATCCTGAAATCTATCTAGGGTAGATGGCCTATATTCACTCCACTTATTTCTTCTGGTTTCTATCTTTTCCCTTCCTTTGGAGCATGTTCCGCTATTGCCTTGTTTTGCCTAGCTTCTGTTTTTATTTCTCTGTGTCTGGTAGGTTAGTTATGGTTCCTGACTCTGGATAAGCGGCCTTTGTAGATGTCCTGTGCGCGCCTCTGGATAAGTGGCCTGTGTAGAAGATGTCCTGTGCGCGCCTCTGGATAAGCGGCCTTTGTAGGTGCCCTGTGCGCGCCTCTGGATAAGCAGCCTGTGTAGAAGATGTCCTGTGCGCGCCTCTGGATAAGCGGCCTGTGTAGATGCCCTGTGCACGCCGGCAGTGCCCTCTCCCCTTATCACCATGACTGGATGCTCTAGGGGTGTCCCAGTGCGGGCTCTTCGGATGCTCCTTTGGTTGCAGGCTGACTCCGTGGGTGGTGTGGTAGGCTTGGCTGGCCCCTGGTCTGGTTGGTTGCCATACAATAGACAGTGTGGAGGAAGAGGGTGGGGAGTTTAAGGTGAAAGAAAGGAGATGTGACAAAGTCTCAATATGCAGACTTTCTCCGGGGTGAGAGGACTCTAGATGATTTCCTTCCTTTTAGGCTCCTGGTATATTTTTACTGGTGAAGAAAGGAAGAAACAGGATTGCGCATTGTTTACATTTAGCAAAGGAACATTCTCACACACAGAAATGTAATGGTGTGTGTATAATTTCATTTGACAACAATGTCAAAAGCAGAACTGCATGGATGTGAACCCAGGCCATTCTGCCTTCATCCCCTTCCCTCTCCTCCCCCACCTCCCAGGGCTGTCATCACTGTGATGGATTCTGGGAGGAGTACCATTTTGGAAACCACACTGTATGTACGATCTGCGTCCTTTCTTCTCCCCTTATACCCTTTGTCCCCATGATCCCCAGGCAAATTTTTTTTTAAATTTAGTTTTTTGGATAGGTAACACATTCACATGTTTCAAACATTAAAATTACAGAAAGCTACAAAGCAAAAGACTGTCTTTCACCTTATCCCTTTTCATTTAGGTCCTTTCCTCAACAAATAAGCACTGTTCTTTCTTTTTTATCCTCTCAGATATATTTATGCATAAATCAGTCATGTAGATGCATTTTATTCCCCTTTATCTGTTACATGCATGACAGTCTCACAGTGGTTCAGACACCAAGCGCTCACTGTGGAGGGCCTGGGTTAGATCCCTGGTCAGGGAACCAAGACCAAGATCTCATGAACCTCAAGGTACAGCCAAAACAAGAAAAGAGAAAAAATCTCCTCCCAAGGATTCACAGGCGGAGCGGCTTAGTTTCTGGCTCCCGCCCCCTTCATCTGAGATGTGTTCGGCTCCTCTTCTTTGGCCTGGTCCCTCTCCTCAAACCAATCTTTCCCTTGATACGGCTCCTTTTCATCAAATTATGCTTCAGAAGTGACTTTCAAGGGGATTCTCTGGCGGTCCAGTGGTTGGGACTCCGCTCTCACTACTGAGGGCCTGGGTTCAATTCCTGGTTAGGGAACCAAGGTCCCACACGCCATGCAGTGTGTTCCCCCCACAAAACCAGCTCCCAGAACAAAGTGACTTTCAAACAGCAGTTTTTAATCCCAGGCTTTCATGGATATATGACCAATATGACCAGTGACTCCACACAGAGAGTGAATAGTCTTTCTCTAGGCATTATTCTCTGTAGAAACTTATGTTTGCTGTCAGCTCTTGGATAATCTTTGTGCCATATGACACTTTAAGTAAACAGTATGTAGTGTTGCCAGTGGAAGTGAGTTTCCTAGGGGAATTTTGACTATGCTCTTCTTTCTTCATGCTACGCTTTGCCTTTCTTTAAAGACACCAGTTCCTTTTCCTTGCCAACAAATTCCCATCCCTTGCCTTGCAATGTTGACCAAAACTAAACCCAAAATGGAGGTGTTGCCTCAGAGAAATCCTGTGGTGAGATTCCTATTATATTAAGATAACTTCTGGCAGTCCCTCACTAAATATTTAGTGAATATTGAATTACCAGGAGCACAGGTACCTTGGAACAGCAGCATCTGGCCTCTATTTACCTCCCTAAAGATGGGACTGGAGGAACTAAACCCTCTTGGGGAGAGTGTGGTGCCCAGGGCAGGACATTCACGAGTGCCCTGTCTCACAATTTGTGTTGTTTTTTATATTTTGTGGGTTTTCCTACTTTGTTAAAATCTTTCAACTTCTCACTCTGTGCATCCATTCTTCTCCCAAGTGTTTGATCATCTTTAGAATCACTATCCTGAAATCTATCTAGGGTAGATGGCCTATATTCACTCCACTTATTTCTTCTGGTTTCTATCTTTTCCCTTCCTTTGGAGCATGTTCCGCTATTGCCTTGTTTTGCCTAGCTTCTGTTTTTATTTCTCTGTGTCTGGTAGGTTAGTTATGGTTCCTGACTCTGGATAAGCGGCCTTTGTAGATGTCCTGTGCGCGCCTCTGGATAAGTGGCCTGTGTAGAAGATGTCCTGTGCGCGCCTCTGGATAAGCGGCCTTTGTAGGTGCCCTGTGCGCGCCTCTGGATAAGCAGCCTGTGTAGAAGATGTCCTGTGCGCGCCTCTGGATAAGCGGCCTGTGTAGATGCCCTGTGCACGCCGGCAGTGCCCTCTCCCCTTATCACCATGACTGGATGCTCTAGGGGTGTCCCAGTGCGGGCTCTTCGGATGCTCCTTTGGTTGCAGGCTGACTCCGTGGGTGGTGTGGTAGGCTTGGCTGGCCCCTGGTCTGGTTGGTTGCCATACAATAGACAGTGTGGAGGAAGAGGGTGGGGAGTTTAAGGTGAAAGAAAGGAGATGTGACAAAGTCTCAATATGCAGACTTTCTCCGGGGTGAGAGGACTCTAGATGATTTCCTTCCTTTTAGGCTCCTGGTATATTTTTACTGGTGAAGAAAGGAAGAAACAGGATTGCGCATTGTTTACATTTAGCAAAGGAACATTCTCACACACAGAAATGTAATGGTGTGTGTATAATTTCATTTGACAACAATGTCAAAAGCAGAACTGCATGGATGTGAACCCAGGCCATTCTGCCTTCATCCCCTTCCCTCTCCTCCCCCACCTCCCAGGGCTGTCATCACTGTGATGGATTCTGGGAGGAGTACCATTTTGGAAACCACACTGTATGTACGATCTGCGTCCTTTCTTCTCCCCTTATACCCTTTGTCCCCATGATCCCCAGGCAAATTTTTTTTTAAATTTAGTTTTTTGGATAGGTAACACATTCACATGTTTCAAACATTAAAATTACAGAAAGCTACAAAGCAAAAGACTGTCTTTCACCTTATCCCTTTTCATTTAGGTCCTTTCCTCAACAAATAAGCACTGTTCTTTCTTTTTTATCCTCTCAGATATATTTATGCATAAATCAGTCATGTAGATGCATTTTATTCCCCTTTATCTGTTACATGCATGACAGCCTCTTTTACATACAGATATGGTATGTCTATTTGTATTCTTCTGCATGACTTTTCCATATTGATTCATTAAGAGGTCCATATTTTGTTTTTCTTTTACAGAAAATTTAATTGTATGGATTTACCACAGTTGATAAAGTCAACTCTCTTTTGATAAACATTTAGGTGGATTCTGATCTTTGGCTATTACAGACAATGTGTCATAAATAGCTTTTATACAATATGTTACTTCCCACATGTGAGTATATCTGGAAGATAAATTCTTAAGGTTGAAGGGTATAAGATTTAGCTTTTGTAGTCTAAGTGAAAAATGGTACTTCTTTATAATCTTAATTTTCATTTCTTTTGTAATGGGCATTAAAAAAGTTTCAGAGGTACTCATTTTCCTTCAGTAAACTCTCCACATAGACATGTGCAGCTTCTCTATTGGGTTGGTGATAGTTCTTACTAATTTGTAGGGGACGTCTTTAATATAGGTTAAAAAAGAGATATTAGGCCCCAAAATGAAGTTACATTTGCCAAGCCCCACATCACCAAACTGAGAATTAATACCTAACTTAATTACACCAGAAGTGGAATCTTAAACCAGTCTGTCTGGAATTACTTGGTCAACACTAGTGAGGTAATCCACCTGCTAGACCCCTGTGTTCCTTCAAGGAAGGTGACCTTGACACAAACAATCCAGTCTTTCCTAGTAACTTCCTTAATCCTGCTCCCTTTTGCCTTTAAAAGCCTTGCATTTTGTACAGCTTCTTAGAGCTCCTTTCTGTTTGCTAGCTGGGGTGCTGCCTAATTCATGAATAAAGCCAGTAAGATCTTTAAAATATATCAGTTGAATTTTGTTTTTTAACAGGGTGACGTAAGTTGTAAACATTTTCCCTAATCTGTCATTTATCTTCTGACTCTATGGTTTTTTTGGAGAGGAATGCATCTTTTAACAAATTTTAATTTTTATATAGTCAAAGATATCAGTCTTTGCTTTTGAGAGTTTTGGATTCTGTGTAATAGTTAGACCTAATCTGTTCTGAAGTTATAAACATTCTTCTGCATTCTACTGTAACATTTTTTATAAATTCATACTCATATTGATCTTGTAAAGGAGGAGAAACAATTTTCCCTCGACCTTTCTGA
Source organism: Oreotragus oreotragus (assembly GCA_006410675.1). Taxonomy (NCBI): domain Eukaryota; kingdom Metazoa; phylum Chordata; class Mammalia; order Artiodactyla; family Bovidae; genus Oreotragus; species Oreotragus oreotragus. The sequence goes on from SJYX01000851.1 coordinate 228,396, forward strand.
ATTTTTGCTGAGACTCCTGTAATAAAAGACAGATTAACTAGGGAAAGACAAACACAAGTTTATTAACGTTTGTACCTTATGTGTATATGGGAGATATCCAGGGGAAAACGAGGAGCTCCCTGTAGCGGCTTAGAATTTAGAATTAAATGCCATCCTAATAGGGAAAGGGGACAGGAAATGGAGCCCTCCCAGGGGAAAGGAAGTGATTCTCAGGAGAGATGAATGGGCTTTTGGGAGAGTAGGTGGGAGGTATGACAGCTTGTGACACAGTTTGTCTGGGTGCCGTGTTGACGTCTAGTCTCCTCTCCTGTGGGGAGTCAATCCTCCCCAGTTGATGAGGCTCCGGGGAGGGGATCTGAGACAACTGAGTTCCTTTTGGAGGATCTGTCTTTAGGCAGCTAAGGGGAGTTCAGAGAAAGCCTCTCCCTGTATTTGCTCTTTTTTAAGTTCCTTCAGCTCAACATAATCAATGCACCAAAGCCTCGTATTTTAACAAAGTCTTGTGTTTGGGGGTGGCAGGTCCTAAGCTGCCAGGGTTATATTTTAGGATAGGTATTCTGTTGTCTTTCAATGTTTTTGTTTATACAGAATTTATTCTGTGTCAGTTTGCTTCCGCATGGCTATCCAATTATGCTGACACTGCGACACCATGAGTTGACTAGTCCTGTTTTTTTCTTTAAGTGTTGGGGACACCTCCTTATGGGTTGTGGCAGTCTCATTCCTGAGCAATGTGGGGTGCGGGGGTGGGGATGCTGACAAAGCAGATGCCCCAGGGCAGTTCTCCCATCTGCTGTGGCAGCAGAGAAGGGGCTTTTCTCGGGTACTTAGGCCATCTTGACTCAGAGACATCTGCTATCCAGGGATGTGCTGGTTGGGGATCCCCAGCATTGCTTGCCCCACTCCCTTCCCCCTCTACTGAGAGTGCAGCAGCTCAGATTCACTGCACTCAGGGGTGGAATTAGGCTTTGGGCCTGAATAAATAATTAGAAACTGGCTGCTGAGAGAATGTCCCTGGTGATTGCTTGCTCTGGAATTTTGCTGGGTGGCACACAGAGTTTTATTACCCAATTAAAATACAGCAGATTAAATCGTGCAAAAGGAAGATGGAGTGGGGCACTAAATCTGCCATGGAAAGGGCTATGGAAGGGCCACCCGAAAGGCATGAATTGATGGTTCTGAGAGAATCGAGAAAAAGAGCAATCAGGTTTCGCCAAAAGAAATCACTAACCAAGCATATTCTTGGAAGGTGACCGAATATTTGCCTTGGGGAGGGGTCGAAGGTGTTGACACTGGGGAAGTTTTTCAAGTTTCCTCTGAAGACCCTGGATGGAAGAGAAATAAAGAGCAAGTAAAGGCAACCAAAGTTAACACCATCCACCTCTGCTAGGGGAGTGACAGTTTTGTGTAACATTTGTGCAAACACTGAATACATATGGGTGATTTGGTGGTACCCATTGCCCAGTACTACATACTTAAATGATCAGATCACAACCAGTTCTAAAATATTAGCAAAGTAAGATGAGGCAGAATTACCGTATTAACTACACATTGAAAGGTACTTTCATTAAAAAAAATTATTTTTAAAATTTTTCTTTTGGACCCTGCTGGGTCTTCGTTGTGGTGTGTGCTTTCTCTAGTTGCAGCAAATGGGAACTACTTTCTAGAAACCTGGATTCTAGAGCAGGGGCTCAGTAGTTGTGGTTCATGGACTTTGTTGCCCTGTGGCACGTGGGGTCTTTCCAGACCAGGGATTGAACCTGCTCCCCCTGCTTTGGCAGGCAGATTCTTAACCACCAGACTATCAGGGAAATCCTGTAATGTAATTTCTTGTGATGTTAGTCTGCCAGGGCTGCCATAACAAGGTACCACAACAGGGTGACCTCTGCAACAACAGCTCTGGAGGCCGGAAGTCTGAGATCAAGGTGTCAGCAGGGTCTGTGCCCTCTGGGGGCTGGGAGGGAGGGATCTGGTCAGTCTCTCTCCTTGTCTTGTGGATGGCCACCTCCTCCCTACATCTCTTCACATCCTCGTCCCTCTCTGTATGTCTTTGTCCACATTTTCCCTTTCCTAAGGACCCCAATCATATTGGACAGGGCCCACACTAATGGCCTCACTTTAACTTGATCATCTCTGTTAAGACTGTCTCCAAATGATCACATTCTCAGGTGGGAAGGGGGTTAAGAGTTCAGCATGTGAATATGGGGGGCACACAATGGGTGGTGGTGGTTTAGTTGCTAAGTCATGTCTGACTCTTATGAACCCAGAGGGTTGCAACTCAGAGGAGCCTGATGGGCTACAGTCCATGGGGTCACAATAACTGGACACGAGTTAGTGACTAAACCACCATCACCAGTTGTGTGCCCCCCCCGATTCATATGCTAAACTCTTAATCCCCCTCCCACCTGAGAATGTGACCATGTGGAGATAGAGTCTTAACAGAGATGATCAGGTTAAAATGAGGTCATTAGAGATAGTAGTCTCCGTTCGCCACAACTAGAGAAAGCCCAGGTCACAGTGAAGACCCAGCAGAGTCCAAAATAAAAATAAATAGTTTTTTTAAATGAAATTACATTTCGATGTGTAGTTAATATGGTAATTCCGCCTCACCTTACTTTGCTAAAATTTTAGCACCCATACAATTCACATAGTTCAATCCATACACCTGACTAGCTTGAAAAATAGCAATTTTCTTATTTCTGTCTATCGCACCAGCTTCCTCCCCCCAGGGCTTATTGATACATGTTGTTCATGGTGTCTCTCGGAGCTGCCTTGCAGGACTAGGTTTCAGCTCACTGGTGAGACCCTGTGACTGAAGCTCTAGATGCATTTGCACGTGTCTGGTACTTGACAAAGGGAAAAGCATTGAATGTTCTTAACATAATGGTGAGGAGGTAACTATTTCTCTTTGGAGGGGATAAAGAGACCGGTGAGTCTCCCTCCGGCTTCCCTTTCCACCTTGCTTAGAGTGGCCAGATATTGCATTTGAGACCAATTGGTCTGCCACTTGCACGTTCTGAAAGGAATATCAAGTGTATCCGTATAGGAATGTATCACATAAATGCAAGATTTTAGTTGAAACCATCCAGATGCCCTCATCTGGCCTGACCCCCTGGGCCTGCTACACGTCTAGCCTTGAACAAAATGGAGCCTATGCTCCATAGATACCACAGAATTTGTCTTCGAATTGTGTCAACATTAATGTCCTTGTCTTTGTCCTGCAGCAAAGCAGATTAGTAATGAAGATAAAAGTCTCTGTGCCAGATGCTTCAGTCCCTGGAGCTTGACTATGAACCTCAGCCTGTATCTGTCAATAAGGACAAGGCTCACTCCTCACCACATGAGGGCTGTGTCTGGCACAGACACAGGTCCCCTAGTCTAGGAGCCATGTTTGATTGCTTGTTGGTATAAATGGATTTCTTTCATTCATTCAGCAAATACTTATTGAACAGTTGCTCTGCACTCTTCACTTTTACAAATGATAGGAATAATAGGGATCAAAACAAAGACATCCATCCTCATGGACTCATGGACTTTACAATCCAGTCAGGCTAAACAGCATCATAGATAAGGTGATAAATTCTGAAAACAAAAAAGCAGGGTAAGGGGATCAGGTATGTGAGGCCTAGGGCAGAGCTGTAATTTTTTTTTTTTTTTGATAGGGGTCAGTTTAGTTCAGTCGCTCAGTCGTGTCCGACGCTTTGTGAATTGCAGCACGCCAGGCCTCCCTGTCTATCAACAACTCCCAGAGTTCACTCAAACTCACTTCCATTGAGTCAGTGATGCCATCCATCCAGCCATCTCATCCTCTGTTGTCCCCTTCTCCTCCTGCCCCCAATCCCAAGCATCAGAGTCTTTTCCAATAAGTCAACTCTTCGCATGAGGTGGCCAAAGTACTGGACTTTCAGCTTTAGCATCACTCCTTCCAAAGAACACCCAGGACTGATCTCCTTTAGAATGGACTGGTTGGATTTCCTTGCAGTCCAAGGGACTCTCAAGAGTCTTCTCCAACACCAGAGTTCAGAAGCATCAATTCTTCGGCACTCAGCTTTCTTTATAGTCCAACTCTCACATCCATACATGACCACAGGAAAAACCATAGCCTTGACTAGACGGACCTTTGTTGGCAAAGTAATGTTTCTGCTTTTGAATATGCTATCTAGGTTGATCATAATCTTCCTTCCAAGGAGCAAGCGTCTTTTAATTTCATGGCTGTAATCACCATCTGTAGTGATTTTGGAGCCCCCCAAAATAAAGTCTGACACTGTTTCCACTGTTTCCCCATCTATTTCCCATGAAGTGATGGGACCAGATGCCATGATCCTCATTTTCTGAATGTTGAGCTTTAAGCCAACTTTTTCACTCTCCTCTTTCACTTTCNTGGGCAAGTCATGAGCCTTTTCTGAACCTGTTTCTTCAAGTACCAAATGGGAATGATATTAGTTGGCTAAACTCAGATGGTATTGGAGGAGTTAACTGAGGTAGTATATAAGAAAGAACTTTGGTTGCTGTGTGCCCTGCATAGTACTAAGTGTCAGGGGTTATAATAAAATATGGAGTGTCATCTTTGCTCTCCAGGACCTTGGAATTAAATTGAGGAGAAAATGCTAATAGTCATGATACAATTAGAAAGCAGCAGGCTTCTGACTGTGAACTCACCAAATGCAATAAGAGTTCAGAGGAAAGAGAAATCAACTGGGCGAGGATGGGAAATAATTTATTGAGTACTTCCTGTAGACCTAGTATTGTCCCCTGTGGTTTCACACCCCCTTATGAGCTCTGCAACAACCCTGCAATAAAGATGTTGCTCTGCCCATTTTACAGCTGAGAAAACTGACACTTAGACAAGTAACGTGTCCAAAAACACATGCTAGTGTTTAAACATATGTCTCTCTGACTTTAAAACTGATGCTTTACTCCGTAGTGTGGCAAGGGGAAGATTCTTGGAGGAGTGGATGTTAACAAGGCTAATGCATGGAGCAGATACGGCTGGGCAGAGTAGAGGCTGATTCATGACAGGGATCAATCAAAACAAAGACTGGGATGTAGCATGAGCATGAAGTGATCGTGGTAGGGTTGGTATTAGGATATCACTGGGTAAATCAGTAGGCTTCGGATGGCGATTACTGAGTATGTGATTGAATGGATGACCATGGGCTCCTGTCCTTCACTCCTTTTGTCTCATGAGTCTGAGTATCATGCAGCATGCATTGGGTAGGGCAACACAGAGGTAGAACCCTAGCTGGTGAGTTCTTTGAGCAGCTCAAGGGTTAACTGATGCCCCTGGATTAAGATATGGAGTAAAAGGGAAATGCAAAGACTAAAATGTCCTTTGAAGGAAGACAATACCAGGTGGATACAGAGAATGAAGGAGAAGAACCAAAGACTATTAACTTACTGACTGGCTGGTGGACCGATTCATTTATTCAGCAAACATTTATTAGGTGCTGTTTAGGTGGCTGGCCCCGTGCCAGGTTCCAAGTATAATGGTGGCATACATTACATATACATACATATACAAATAGATGCATTTCCCACACTTACGTGGGAGAACAGAAAACCAGCAAGTACACCAACAAATATATAGTATAACATTGTGCGTGCGTGCTTAGCTGCTCAGTCTTGTCCGACTCTTTGTGAGCCCTTGGACTGTAACCTGCCAGGCTTCTCTGTTCATGCGATTCTCCAGGCAAGAAGTAAAAGTGAAAGTCGCTCCCTCGTGTCTGACTCTTTGTGACCCCTTGGACTATATAGTCTGTGGAATTCTCCAGGCTAGAATACTGGAGTGGGTAGCTGTTCCCTTCTCCAGGGGATCTTCCCAACTCAGGGAATGAACCCAGGTCCCCCACATTGCAGGTGGATTCGTTACCAGCTGAGCCACCAGGGAAGCCCAAGAATACTGGAGTGGGTAGCCTATCCCTTCTCCAGCAAATTTTCCCAACACAGGAATCGAACCAGGGTCTCCTGCATTTCAGGTGGACTCTTGACCATCTGAGCCACCAGGGAAGCCCAGTATAATGCCAGATAATGCCACGTGCTGTGACCTGAAGCAGGATGGAAGGCGTGAGTGAACATACACTGGTCAGGAGGGCTTCTCTGAGGAGGTGACATGTGAGTAGGTTCTGAGCCTCCAGGCTTGATACGTTGCAGGAGACTGGAAGAGTGCTCCTCTGATAGCTCAGCAGGTAGAGAATCTGCCTGCAGTGCGAGAGACGTGGGTTCGATCCCTGGGTTGGAAGATCCCCTGGAGAAGGGAAAGGCTACCCACTCCAGTCTTCTGGCCTGGAGAATTCCATGGGCTCTATAGTCCATGGATGGCATAGAGTCAGACACAACTGAGCGACTTTCACATACATACATACCAGCCACTGGAGGCACCCCTGGCCTGTGTCCCGATGCCCTGGGGCCACGATCCCTGTCTGCAGTTGAGGAAGCTGAGGTGCAGGGAGAGAGTGGGAGCGTTATCAAGCCCTGGCTCTCGACGGGGGCCCCCTCCCCCTCGGGCTGCTCCCAGTTCGGCTCCCCTCCTCTCCTCCCTGGCGGGTGGGAAGTATTTTTAGTCTCCCGAGCCCCCTCCCCGAGTCTGCCTTTGCCTCTGTCATTCTGCTTGACTTGCTTTCACCTGCTCCGAGGCGGCTGTGACAGGGCTACGGGCTGCACACGTCAAGCTGTCCCCGGCTTCTCCGAGGGGACGTTGTTGGAGGGGTGCAGGCAGCTGAGGGTGACCACCCTCAACGTGGGCAGGGAGGGGGACCTGTCAGTGCCTGGGGAGGGGGTGGCTGCCAGGGCCGCACGGCTCCCTCTCGGGGTCAGCTCTGCGTAATGAGGGCGAGGGGAGGGGGCTGCTAGCTGGTGGGGTGTGCAGGGGTGGGGGTGGGGCGGGGGGCGGCCAGGCGGGAAAGCTCCCTGGAGGGGAGGGGAGGAGGGAGGGGGAATTTTGTAATTTGTTTTGGAGAGAGACAACCAAGGAGGCGGTGGCCGCAGTAGCTTGGCAGGTGGTTGTTGATTGTGAACTGCGTGTGTTTGGGGAGAGGGTGTACTTCATGCAACTGGGGTACAGGCCTTTCCGCTATGATGTCCCCAGGGAAAGTGTGTGTGTGTGTGTGTGTGTGTGAGAGAGAGAGAGAGAGTGAGAGAGAGAGAGAGAGCACCTCAGGCCTTTTGACTGTGAACCCCCTCCACACCTCTCCCACCGGGACCACTTTTCCAGGCCAGGTCCTGTTTGCCCTGCACACCAGGTGCTGCCATGTTTTATTTCTCATCCACTGCGCCTTCCTGTCTCTGTCCCCAAAGACCCCAGCAGGCCCTTTCCCTGCTTGGGAGTTTAGTGCTCCTCATTACCAGAGAATGACCCAGAGGAGGCTAGGGTGCTACCCACGTGACCGCTGTAGGACTCACAAAGGTCTAAAAATAAACCCTGCCGTGTTCTCGTAGCCACTGTCCCAGGGCTGCCGAGCTGCCGGCTCCTTCTCTGGCTGCTCTTGTCAATCCTTGGAGGTGGAGCCCACCCCTCCACGCCACCCCCCACAACCCCCAGAGGATGCTGGCCCTTTCTGGGAGGTGCATACACGGTGCGGGTGTCAAGAGTCCAGCCCCAGGAGACTCTGAGGTGTCAAGGTCTTGGCCACTGGCTGGAGGCCGGAGGCAGACCACACAGGGAGGCCTCAGCAGATGCCCGCCCCATGGAGCAGGCTGAGCAAGTGGGGAGGGGAGTGCCCCACGGGCCTGGGCTCCTGCCCCCATCCCGGACCTGGCTCGCTCTTGGGAGACTTGAGCTGGAGGAGGTGTGAACACAGGAGTCTGGGGTGATAGCTGCACGCTCATGGTACTTGCTCTCATTTTCCCACCATCTTTGCTGCCAAGGGGAGCGGGTTTGGCATCTACCGGCGGTGTCAGCAAACCTGGGGGCTAAGGAGTTGGAGGAAGAGGTCCTGGGGGCAACAGTAGAGGATGGGAATTCTGACTGCCCAAGGCTCTGGAGTCAGACTGTCTTGAATTTACATCCTGGCTCAGCACTTAGTGACCAAGTGACCTTGGGTGAGCTATGTCACCTCTTTGTTACCTCAGTCTTCTCATCTGTAAAATGGAGATAATAGTAGCACCTGCTTTTTGGAGTTGTGAGGGTTTAATGAAATGATACAAGTGAGTTGCTGAGTCATCTGGGCAAGTTACCTAGCCTCTCTGGGCCTCGTTTCCTGGCCCATAAAGTGGGGTTGGTATAGGTATAAGTGGAGTATAAGGTTGAATGAGGAGATCCAGGTGAAGCGCTCAGGGCCTCACAGAACACACTCTGGGGAACCACAGTGATTGTCAGCATAACAAGCACCCCAATATTCCCGTGTCTCCCCAGGCCCGTGGCTCCGCAGGTGGCAGGAGGAGGCACGACGCTGCTTCGCAGGAAGACCATGACAAACCCTACGTCTGTGACAGTAAGTACAGCAGATGCCACCTTCCTGCGGTGGGCCCCCACCCTTCCCTGAGCTGCTCCAGCCCGGAACTTGCTGGCTCGTCCTCTCGGGCCCGGACCTCAGCTGGCCTGCTGGCTGCCACGTCACTGCAGTCACACCTGACCTCCTCTGGCTGCTCCCCCAGGCCTGGTGTTGCTGCAGGAGGGAGAGGCCTCCCTGCCCTGTGCTCCTTTCCCTGAAGTGGCCTCCTTTGTGGCTTTCCTCTGGCTGCCTCTCTTTCACTCTCTCTGGCTCTGTAAGGCTCATTCTCTATTTCTTTAAAAACATAACTCAAAATCCTCCAACAGGGGTGCTTGGCTCCGGCGGCTTTTCATTTGTTTCCCTTTAATTTCCTCTCTCTTCTTTCTCTCTCTCTCTCCTGTCCTAGGTAAGGCAGGTTATGAATCTTTCTCTGACGATGACTTAGTTTAATAAATGGCCTGTGACCCATCTCCAGCCTTTCTCACTGGCTTCAGGAACATTTTTGGACAAGTGACTCCCCAGCTCCGGGGGTTAGGGTCTGCAGATAGAGCTGGGGAGGGACTGAGAGGGGCAGAGCCGCGGGAACAGTGGCAGCAGGTGGACCTTGGAGACCTGCAGCTTTTGGAGGGACTGCCGTCAGCCTGAAAGAGCTTTGTCTTTCTCATCCACCAGAGCACTGGGCAGTGGGTTTAGATCTTTGCCCTAGTTATCTCCTCACCAGATCAGGTGCCATCTGCTTGCTCCATGGCAGGGGTGGCCCTCGAAACCGCCCTCCCTGACCATCTTCCCTTCCTGCCTTCTCTCGGAGGATGCAGAGCTCTGCCACGGGCGAGAAGGGGCTGCGGTGGGACCACTGAGGCTGGGCTGGGCACGGTGGTCCCTCGGGTGCCCTGCCCCTCTGCTGGTATTTGCAGGAACCCCCCTGAGGGAGAGGGGACCGGAGGCACAGGCAGTGCGTTGGGGATGCTGCGCGTTTCCTCCCTCTTGGCTGGCCTCTTTCGATTTCCACAAGTTGTTTTGTGCCTGGTGGGGTGACAGCTGTTTGGAGAACATTTTGCTAGAAGAACTCAAACTCCACGACCCCCATTTGACTGTTTATTACACCGTGCAGATGACAGTCCTGAGACAAGTCCTGCAGGTAACATTGTCTCCATCCCCTGGCTGGTGACCCAGGTTCAGGATGAGGAGGGAGCAGGGCATGGAAGTCTGATGTCTCTTGGCAGTGCCAGGAGGTGCCTGCTTCCTCCTGGGTCTTGCTTCCTGGAAGGCATTCAGTTTTGTTCTGACACATAAAAGCCCAAGCATGCTAGCCCCTCTGGAGACTGGTTCAGGGCTGGGAAGGGTGCTTCAGACACCCCAGCAGCAGGCTTTCCTGCTGTGTCTGGCTGGAGCAGCCCAGCTATCAAGAATGCCAGGAGCTGCTTAGGAACTGGGGCATTGCAGCTCCATTCCTCTTTTAAAAGCCTGCATTTCCTTAGTTGGTTTTCTGCCTCCAAAGACAGTGGGATTACGTTTTGCTCTGTCTCTCCAGCTCTCATCAGGTCCCCAGCCCATAATAATCCCAGATACACCCATGCACCCCTTTCCGTCCTCCCCTTTCCATCCTCCCCTTTCCATCCTCCCCTCGGCTCCTGTCTTCCCTCCTTTGTTTCCGAGGTCCGCCTCCTTAGCGTTAAATCCAGGATGTGCCTTTTGTGGGTGTCCCCACTTGGCCTGGCTCATACCCTCTCCCTCAGCTCCTGTGGCTTTGTTTAGGGGCTCTCACTGCCATTTGCGGTTTCCCCTTCCCCTCCCCAGGGGGTCTCTTCCTCCTCCTGTGTTCCCTGTGTTGCTTGGGAGGCCTGATTACAGGCTTTCCGGAAGTCTCTGCAGTTGGTTCTGCCTACACAGGCCTCCCTTTTCCTCCCTTGATGGAACAAGGTCCGCCGTGGAATGCCCTTCTCTAGTCTGGCTCTCTTAGGAAACTGTGGCAGCTCAGTGATTAATAGACTTTATTTTTATCTGGTGCCCTTCAGACATGTGATCCTTTGGGATAGGGATGACCTTTGGAGAGGTCGCAAGGCCCACCTCCCACCCCCGATCTGAGCAGGGAATGCTTTTAATAATCTCTAATGCATCCTAAGTAGAGAGGTGTCTGGTCAACTCCTCGAATGTCCCCAGGGATGATGTTACCATAAGCTGCCCTTTCTTCCATGATTCCAACTGTGCTTTGAATGATTGTTTTTTTCCCTTAATAGGAGCTGAAATTTTTCTTTCCTACAGGCCTGCTTAGTTTTGTGCATCTTTTCCCAACCAATAGGCAACACTCAGCATTTCATCTGTGCTGGAGGCCTTCTTAACATCTCCTTGTATTCTTGGTTTACCTAGGAATACATCGCATAATTTCTGTGCTGGCCTGCTCTGAATCCCCTTCCAGGTTTAATTTAAACTCAGCACTCTCATTGAAAGTAGTACCAGGGCCAAATGGTTCAAAGAGTAACAGACACATTTCCTTGTTTATTTTACACATCGGCTCTTACCACCACCTGCATCTGTAGAGAGCAGAAGTAATTGGCCACCCTCTTGCACTGTGCACCGTCTCAACCACTTCCCACTTGGTGCCTGTCCTGACGCCCGGGGCTAATGCCTCTCCAGGTGTGTGCTCTTTTCTACTTATGCATTTGATTATTCCTTCTTCCATAAATCACTCTGCATTCGGCCCTGTTGAGTTTCCATAAAGAGATACAATAATATGTGACTTCAATATACAAGATTCAATAAAGGCAAATTTAAAGACAGTGCCCAGTAGTTAAATTTCATTCTTCACAGATTCGCAATCCCTGCCATTTTTGTATTGTGTGTGGTTTGATTTGCATAATCCCCACTGCATATTTTGAGTTATTTATGAAAATATTAGGCCACCTTGGACCCCACCACCTCTTCTCAGGTTTCTGTGGAGTAGTTGTAGCTATTTTTTCAGGTATCATTGTATTTAACCCTTCCTGGTATTTATATCCTGCTCTGTTCTTGGTCCAAGGTTCCCTTTCAAGATGAGTGGTTGAAATATTATCTTACCTGTTAACTTCAGGTGATAGATAGTTTACTTGTTACCTTTCACTCAGTCCTTGAATTTATTCCATCTCAGGGAAATATTCAATCATCTAAACATAATTTATTTTTTATCTAATCCTTCATTTTCCAGAAAGTAACCAATCTCTATTAATTATCCTGAAAGTCTACCCAGCTTCAGGATTAAAGCTCTGCTTCTTCCCTTTTAATCTCTTGCTGAAGAGGAGAGAGTGTCAATCCCTTCAAGTAAAGTACCTGCACAAGACGTTGTAGGACAGGCTGTCGGTGTCAGTCGGAGTGTGGGCTTGGATGACCTGTGCAAAGATAACTGAGATGTTGTTAAACCTGCAACTTTCGAGAGCTTCTCAGGGGATATTTAGGAATACTGGGAATGATTCTTCTACTTCATTCAGATCCGAAGGCTTCTGGCCTATAACTGATCAGCCCTTTATTATTCCCTGCTTTTCACATCTGAACGTTCTAGAGGCTCCAAGAATTCTCCAGGCAGAGTGTCACTGGCTTGCATTTCTGTTTCAGTTGTTCTCTTTAGAAACTTTCCCATTCTTTCAATATTGTCATAAAACTCAGTAGTCTAATATAAAATTCAGCAACCCAGCAGTTGACTTTAATTTACTCCATAGCTTTAAATCCCAGTAATAAAATTTACTCCCTTTTATAGGTGGGATGATGACAAGAGGATAGATCTGTGTGAGAAATCCTTGGGTTTGAGCCACTAGAGTATTTTTAAGATCATTTCAGGCATTTGCCACTTTGCTTCCTAACTATTTCCAGCTCTGGATTTTCTCTTTGCATCACTACACCAGACTCCTGCTGAGAGACTCACTTTCCCATTTTCTTGGGGCTTCCCTGATAGCTCAGCCGGTAAAAAATATGCCTGCAATGCAGGAGACCCTGGTTCGACTCTGGGTCGGGAAGATCCCCTGGAGAAGGGACAGGCTACCCACTCCAGTATTCTTGGGCTTCCTTCATGGCTCAACTGGAAAAGAATCTGCCTGCAATGCGCAAGACCTGGGTTCGATCCCTGGGTTGGGAAGAGCCCCTGGAGAAGGGAAAGGCTACCCACTCCAGTATTCTGGCCTGGAGAATTCCATGGACTGTATAATCCTTGGGTCACAAAGAGTCGAACACAACTGAGCGACTTTCACTTTCATATGTTCAAGGAGCATCATGGGAAAGAGGATGGTGGTGANGGAGAAGGGAAAGGCTACCCACTCCAGTATTCTGGCCTGGAGAATTCCATGGACTGTATAATCCTTGGGTCACAAAGAGTCGAACACAACTGAGCGACTTTCACTTTCATATGTTCAAGGAGCATCATGGGAAAGAGGATGGTGGTGATGGGATGATTTTTAGGAAGAGGGAGAATATTTGTCTCTAAGTCTCAGTCATTTAGGGAGGAACAGTGCACCCATTTGCCCTTCTGCGGGGCACAATAGAAGTGATTTGTGAAGTTATTATTTTCTTTCTCTATTTTTAAAGAAATTTAAAAAAGTTAATTTAAATTTAATTACATTGTAGGAAAAACACTTAGCCTGAGACCTACCCTCTTAAATTTTTAAGTGAACATTATATGCTGTTGAATAGGGGCACATGGTTGTACAGCAGGCCTTTAGAGCTTGCGCTTCTTGCTTGATGGAAACTTTATGCTCGTTGATTAGCTATTTCCTATCACAGGGAAGGCAATGGCACCCCACCCCAGTACTCTTGCCTGGAAAATCCAATGGACGGAGTAGCCTGGTGGGCTGCAGTCCATGGGGTTGCTAACAGTCGGACAGACTGAGCGACTTCACTTTCACTTTTCTCTTTCATGCATTGGAGAAGGAAATGGCAACCCACTCCAGTATTCTTGCCTGGAGAATCCCAGGGATGGGGGAGCCTGGTGGGCTGCCGTCTATGGGGTCACACAGAGTCGGACACGACTGAAGTGACTTAGCAGCAGCAGCAGCATTCCCCACCAGCCCCTGGCACTACCATTCCAGTCTTTGATGCTATGGATTTGACTGCTTTAGATAACTCATATAGATAGACTCATGCCATACCTGTCTTTCTGTGTGGTGCTGTGCTTAATCGCTCAGTTGTGTCCGACTCTTTGTGACCCAGTGGACTGTAGCCTGCCAGGGTCCTCTGTCCGTGGGGATTCTCCAGGCAAGAATACTGGAGTGGGTTGCCATGCCCTCCTCCAGGGGAGCTTCCCGACCCAGGGATGGAACCCAGGTCTCCCACATTGTGGGTAGATTCTTTACCATCTGAGCCACCGGGGAAGCCCATTTGTCTCTCTAGAACTGGCTTATTTTGTTTGGCACAGTGTTCTTAAGATTCATCTATGTTATTGTACATTGAATAATGCAATATTCCTTTTAAAGGATGACTAGTGTTCCATTTGGAAAAGGCAATAGCACCCCACTCCAGTACTCTTGCCTGGAAAATCCCATGGACGAAGGAGCCTGGTAGGCTACAGTCCATGGGGTCACTAAGAGTCGGACACAACTGAGTGACTTCAGTTTCACTTTTCACTTTCGAGCGACTTCACTTTCACTTTTCACTTTCATGCACTGGAGAAGGAAATGGCAACCCACTCCAGTGTTCTTGCCTGGAGAATCCCAGGGAAGGGGGAGCCTGGTGGGCTGCCGTCTATGGGGTCGCACAGAGTCGGACACGACTGAAGCGACTCAGCAGCAGCAGCAGCAGTGTTCCACTGTGTGTGCGCCACATTTCTGTATCCATTCATTCACTGATGGACAGTTAAGTTGTTTCCACATACTGGCTATTGAGAAAAATGCTGCAAACCTAAGAGTGCTGATGTCTCTTTGAGATATTGATTTCAACTCTTTTGGATAAATACCCAGATGTGGGACAGCTGGATCAAATGGCAGTTCTCCTTTTAATTTTTTAAGGAAACTCTACCGTTTTCCACAGCAGCTGCACCGTTTGGCATTCCCACCAACAGTGCACAAGGGCTCCGACTTCCCCACACTCTCGCCAACGCTTGTCTTTTGCTCCCAGCCTTTTCTGGTTATGGTGACAGCGTCTGCTAATGGGTGCTTATGTGTGCAGAGCACGGTGCTAAGCATTTTATATACATTGCTTCTATAAATCCCGGCGCCAACCTTGAGAGGCGGGGACAATTGAGCTCACTTTACCGAAAAGAAACAGGCTCAGAGAGGTGAGGGGACTTATCCAAGGTCACACAGCTAGTTAATGCTAAACCTGGGGTGTGAATCCTGTTTCTCCAGCTCCAGAACGGACACACCCCAAGACATCTTCACACAGACTGCTGGCTAATATGCCCTCCTCCACACTGATAGAGAATTTGGTTCTGTGTGGATCATGGCAAACTGTGGAAAATTCTTAAAGAGGTGGGAATACCAGACCACTACACCTCTCTCCTGAGAAACCTGTATGTAGGACAAGAAGCAACAGTTACAACCAGACATGAAACGATGGACTGGTTCCAAACTGGGAAAAGAGTATGTCAAGGCTGTATATTGTCACCCTGCTTATTTAACTTATATGCAGAGTACATCATGCGAGATGCCAGGCTGGATGAAGCACAAGCTGGAATCAAGGTTGCCAGGAGAAATATCAACAACCTCAGATATGCAGATGATACTACTCTGCAGGTAGCAAAGAGGAACTAAAGAGCCTCTTGATGAGAGTGAAAAAGCTGGCTTGAAACATAACATTCAAAAAATGAAGATCATGGCATCCAGTCCCAGCACTTCATGGCAAATAGACGGGGAAAAAAATGGAAACAGTGACAGACTTTATTTTCCTAGGCTCCAAAATCACTGCTGTTACAAAATTAAAAGGCCCTTGCTCCTTGGAAGGAGAGCTATGACAAAGCTGCTGCTGCTGCTGCTGCTAAGTTGCTTCAGTCGTGTCCGACTCTGTGTGACCCCATAGATGGCAGCCTGCCAGGCTCCCCCGTCCCTGGGATTCTCCAGGCAAGAACTCTAGAGTTCTTCTCCAATGCATGAAAGTGAAAAGTGAAAGTGAAGTCACTCTGTCGTGTCTGACTCTTTGCGACCCCATGGACTGCAGCCCACCAGGCTCCTCCATCCATGGGATTTTCCAGGCAAGAGTACTGGAGTGGGGTGCCATCGCCTTCTCCGACGACAAAGCTAGACAGTGTATTAAAAAGCAGAAACATCATTTTGCCGACTAAAGTTTGTATAGTCAAAGCTATGATTTTTCCAGTAGTCAGGTATGGATGTGAGAGTTGAACCATAAAGAAGGCTGAATGCTGAATTGATGCTTTCAAATTGTGGTGCTGGAGAAGATTCTTGAGAGTCGCTTGAAGTACGAGCGATCAAACCAGTCAATCCTAAAGGAAACCAACCCTGAATATTCATAGGAAGAGCTGATGCTGAAGCTCTAATACTTTAGCCACCTGATGCGAAGAGCCAACTCATTGGAAAAGACCCTGATGCCGGGGAAGACTGAAGGCAGAAGAAGGAAGACAGGGGCAGCAGAGGATGAGATGGTTAGACAGCTTCATCAGCTCAATGGACATGAATGTGAGCAAGCTCCAGGAGATGGTGAAGGACGGGGAGCCTTGGCGTGCTGCGTTCCACAGGGTGGCAAAGGTTTGGACACAACTTGATGACTACACAACAGCAGTAACAAATACATCCTGCTCCACACTGAAAGAGACTTTGGTTTTCCTGAAAGCCGAGGAAACAACATGCTTTAACAATAAATGAATGAGCAAGCACGCTTTTATTTATGAGGTGAGGCCCTGTCCACTGTTGACAGACAGCTTCCCGGTGTCAGGTTGGCAAGCTGGAATCAGGTAGTAATTATAGCTGAAGTGGAATGGAATAGTTTACATAATTTTGAGCCTTTTCAATTTAAATCTATTAAAATCACTCTGCCTCCCACCCCTACCTGGGTTATTAGGTTAGATTAGTGACAGAAGGCACGCAGATGTGATGGAAGCCCTCCTGGGAACTTGACTCACCTCTGAGTCTTGTCAGTCTCAACTCGGTCTCCATATGAGCAAGAACTTTGTCCCCTACCGTCCCCACCCCACTGACGTGTAGTTTTGATTGTGCGGCCCATGACTTCACTGTGTTGCCTCCCTTCTAGAAACCTGGTGGGCTTGTAACTCTGTCCAGTTGGGCCAGTGTCAGAATAGGGCCTGGGTCTTCTGGGCGGTAGACCCCAGGGAGCATGTCTGGGACAAAAAGCAGGATCTGGGGGTAGACCCCCTTGATCTACCTTCATTCCACCCCTCAGGTGGCTATGACACCACTTTTCTCATTTGTCAATGATGGGGAGCTCCGTTTTTTTTTTTCTTTTGAAAATTTTATTTATTCAGTTTTGCGGTACTGGGTCTTCATTAATGTGCAGGGGCATTCTCTAGGTGCAGCGAGCAGGGGCTGCCCCCGGTTATGGAGAGCTCCCCATGACTGCTCCCGTTATGCTCTCCAGGCTTCTCCTCGGAGCGGCTCCTCTTGTGGAGCATGGGCTTTAGGGTGCCCAGGCTTCGGTAGTTGTGGCTCCCAGGCTCCAGAGCACAGACTCAGTAGTTGGGGCGCACAGGTCTCATTGCTCCGTGGCATGTGGGATCTTCCTGGATCAGGGATTGAACCTGTATCTCCTGAGCTGGCAGGATGATTCCTCACTACAGAGCCACCAGGGAAGCCCCGGGAGCTCCTTTCGTAAAAGAAATTGCGCTGGATCTTAGTTGTGGCCTGCGTGGCCTAGTTCCCTCACCGGGGATCAGACCTGGGCCCCTGCATTGGAAGTGTGGCATCTTAAGCGCTGAACCGCTGCAGAAGCCCCAGCTCCTCTCTTGAGTCTCTAGACCTCCTCAGTCAGTTGCCTTTCCCCCATCATGGGCTCCTTTCTTCCCAGGCTTAACAGCGAGGCTCTTTCCCTGGGACATAGTATGCCGGGGTGTAGGACATTAGACCACATGCGGGGGCCTAGAGCAGCCCCAGCTGCTCCCACAGTGTTTCAGAAACTCTACTTGACTTTGTGCGTGTGTGCGTGCGTGCTCAGTCGCTTCACTTGTGTCCGACTCTTTGTGACCCTATGGACCATAGCCAGCCAGGCTCCTCTGTCCATGGGATTCTCTACGCAAGAACACTGGAGTGGCTTGCCCTGTGCTCCTCCAGGGCTGCTTGACCTCAGCCTCCTTAAACATCACTGCCGTTTCCCCTCGTACCTGAGTGCACAGGAAGAATCAGATGACCACTGCAATCTTATTAAAAATTTTCTGAGGGCATTAAACCACATTCTCTAAGGTTCACACGCTTCTAGCTTCGAGCTGCAGCAGAAAAGCCAATAATGTGGGCTTCAGGCTGGCTGCCCTTGTCGCTGGAGGGAAGCCGGGCTCATCACTCAGTTGTTGGTGATATTATCTCGCAGGTCCTTGGATGGGGTGCAGCAGGGGAGGAGTGGGACAGGCTCCATGCCCCAGAAACGTGATTTGTGGAGCAGGGCCTGTGGCATGGGATTGATCCCTAGAGACCCAGTGCATTTGTTCCTGCAGAGCTGGGACTGTTTAAATATTTAAGTGTCCTCGCATCATGGAAGCAGGTTGCAGGTTGTCACAGCAGGGCTGGTCAGAGACAGGGCTGGGGAGTGGTCGAAGTTTCTCATTCATACCCTCAGACCTTCTCACTCTCTCAAGAACCGTGTCCTTGACCACCAAACCTAGGGGTGCCTTGCCTGTAACCCACACCCTCTTTTTATTTTATTGAAGTATAGTTGATTTACAGTATTGTGTTGGTTTCAAATGTACAGCAAAGTGACGCGATTATATATACATATATTTTATATATTTATGTATTATATATGTATTTTCTTTTTAGTTGTTTTCATTATAGATTATTACAAGATATTGAATATAGTCCCCTGTGCATGCACGCTAGGTTGCTTTTGTTGTGTCCTACTCTTTGGGACCCTATGGGCTGTATCCCGCCAGGCTTCTCTGTCCATGGGATTCTCCAGGCAAGAGTACTGGAGTGAGTTGCCATGCCCTCCTCTAGGGGATCTTCCTGACTCAGGGATTGAACCCTAGTCTCTTATGTCTCGTACATTGGCAAGTGGGTTCTTTACCACTAGCGCCACCTGGGAAGCCCAGTAGTTTCCTGTGCTAAATAGTGAATCCTGCTGTTTATCTATTTTGTATATGGTACTATACATCTGTTAATCCTACACTCCTAACTTATCCCTCCCCTCTTCCCCTTTGGTAACCTTAAGTTTGTTTTGTATCTATATGCAAGCCCTCTTAAATTACTTTGTCATCCAGTTAGAAATAGCATACGTTTATCATGAGAAACACTGGACTGGAAGAAACACAAGCTGGAATCAAGACTGCCGGGAGAAATATCAATAACCTCAGATATGCAGATGACACCACCCTTATGGCAGAAAGTGAAGAGGAGCTAAAAAGCCTCTTGATGAAAGTGAAAGAGGAGAGTGAAAAAGTTGGCTTAAAGCTCAACATTCAGAAAATGAAGATCATGGCATCTGGTCCCATCACTTCATGGAAAATAGATGGGGAAACAGTGGAAACAGTGTCAGAGGTTTTTTTTTTGGCTCCAAAATCACTGCAGATGGTGACTGCAGCCATGAAATTAAAAGATGCTTACTCCTTGGAAGAAAAGTTATGACCAACCTAGATAGTATATTCAAAAGCAGAGACATTACTTTGCTGACTAAGGTCCGTCTAGTCAAGGCTATGGTTTTTCCAGTGGTCATGTATGGATGTGAGAGTTGGACTGTGAAGACGGCTGAGTGCCAAAGAATTGATGCATTTGAACTGTGGTGTTGGAGAAGACTCTTGAGAGTCCCTTGGACTGCAAGGAGATCCCAGTCCATTCTGAAGGAGATCAGCCCTGGGATTTCTTTGGAAGGAATGATGCTAAAGCTGAACTCCAGTACTTTGGCCACCTCGTGCGAAGAGTTGACTCATTGGAAAAGATTCTGATGCTGAGAGGAATTGGGGGCAGGAGGAGAAGGGGACGACAGAGGATGAGATGGCTGGATGGCATCACTGACTCGATGGACGTGAGCCTGAGTGAACTCTGGGAGTTGGTGATGAACAGGGAGGCCTGGCGTGCTGCGATTTATGGGGTTGCAAATAGTTGGACATGACTGAGCGACTGAACTGAACTGATGGTGGAAAAATCAGAAGTTACAGATAAGCATAAGGGAAAACTAAAAATCACCCATAATCTTACTTTTCAGAGATAACTTGAATTTTATTTCGTTGTATCCTGTTTTAGGGTTCTCTTTATGGTTTCCATCTAATATACCCTCTCTCCCCCCAATAAATAATATCTACCACGTTAGCTCATCCCCCACTCAACAACACACAAGGACCATCCTTCCATGTCAATAGGGACACTTTTATGACAACATTTCAGGGCTATATGGTGTTCCATGATATGGCCATGTCCCAGTTTGCCCAATCATTGTTTCACTTATTGGATGTTTGGACCAAAACTTGTCCATGATTAAAAACAGTCTTGCAGCTCTATCTTTGCATAACGCTTTTATTTTTCCCAGAAGCAGAACTGTGGGGTCGAAGGGCCTGGTGCACAGCCTTTTGATTTCTCTTATTTCAAGTCCTGGTTGGGGCTCAGGGAAGTGGGTTAGCAAGAGCTGCACCAAGAAGGAGGTGTGCTGACTTTGCTGGGAGAAGCCTGAGGTCAGACTGTGGCCCTGCCGCTTGTTAATTTGTTATCCAGAATTTTTCAAGAAAATCATCTTGCTGCTGGGAGTGTCCATTGTCCCGAGGTGTGAACCAGGGATGGATGCTGTTGAGAAAGCTGCCTGTGATAATGTCTTTAAAAATGCTTGCACATGCACGGTATGTGCTTAATGACTGTTTCTTCCACCTTTGCCTTTTCCTCATTTCCTCTGTCTCCAGTGCTGTTGACAAGAGAAGGCTGCTGTCACAGGAGAGAACACAGGCAGTTTTCCTTAGTAGAAAGATAGTGAGTGCTGTAGGAATCCAGGGGAGGGCATGGCCAGGGCCAGGGACTGTGGTGGCAGAGGGTGCTTCCCTAGGATACCACACAGGTCCTCGGTGAGGGTATGCTGAATTGACTGAGGTCTCCAGGGATGGAGGGGTATGTGGGAGTCAGCAGGGAGGTAGTAATAGTAATGGCAAAAGTCTCCTGATTTATATTATGGGCCTGGAATGTTCCATCGGTTTCATCTATACTGATTTTTTAAAATATTTAAATAAAATATTTTAAAAATATTTATTTACTTTTTGTTGCTACGCGAGAGCTTTCTCTAATTGCAGCAAGCCGGGGCTACTAGTGGCAGTGCAGGGGCCTCGCGTTGCAGTGACTTCACTTGTTACAGCCCAGCTTCAGTAGTTCCAACTCACAGGCTTTAGAGGGCGGCTTCAGTAGTTGTGGTGCGTGGGCTTGGTTGCTCTGCAGCATGTGGGATTTTAGTTCCCGAATCGTGAATCGAATTCGTGCCACCTGCATTGGCAGGTGGACTCTTAACCACTGGGCCCCCAGGGAAGTCCCGTCTATATCCTTTAATCCTTGAGAAAGTACTAGGAGATGCATGGTGTGATCATCTCCATCCTACAGATAAGGATTCTGAGGAGGAGAGGGGTTTTTTAGCTTTCCTGAGGTTATGCAGTGAGTAACCGGCAGAGCCAAGATTTGATCCCAGTGGCCAGTCTCTCTCTCCTCTGCAGTCTCACTATCCCCCGCTGGTCACTCACCTCCTCCTCGAGTCTGCCTCGCCTTATACAGACCTCTGCATAGGCTGCCTCTCACATCGCATGGTAACAGTTTGTCTATTTGCCCGTTCTTCCAGCTGGACAGTGAGCCTCTGAGAGCAGGGGCTGTGTCATATTCAACTTGCATCCCAGACCCAGCCCAGTGGTCGGTCCCAAAATGTTGATAAATGTGGGTTGCACACACCAGGATGGAAGATAGACCAGTGTGGCTGATGCAGAGTGTTTGGGGAGGAAGATTGGGAGGTACAGGGTTGGATAAGGATGCTCGAAACACCAGGCTGAGGTGCTTAGAGTTTGGCCGGGATAGTCCATGGTGAGTCGTGGATGGTCCTGAAGACATCTCTGGAATGGTTCATCTCTAGGGTTATGTGTTCAGGGAAGAGAGCCCAAAGCCTGTAGCTAACAGGAGCCTTTTCTGGGAAGGATAAGACGTGAAGTCTGGATGGTGGAGACAACAGGAACAAAATGGATGGGGCAAACAAGCAAGCCTTTGTGAAAAAGAAACTTGCAGAACCTGGTAGAGGACAGACAGGATGTAGGGTGCAAGCGAGAGAGAGGGAGGCGACAGCAATAACTCCCAAAGTCTTGAGCCTGAGTAGT
Organism: Oreotragus oreotragus; assembly: GCA_006410675.1. Classification (NCBI taxonomy): domain Eukaryota; kingdom Metazoa; phylum Chordata; class Mammalia; order Artiodactyla; family Bovidae; genus Oreotragus; species Oreotragus oreotragus. The sequence goes on from SJYX01000851.1 coordinate 250,215, forward strand.
GGAGACATGAGGGAGGCTTAACTGGAATATTCTAGAGGAGGAGGAGGTAGTTTGGGAGAGCAGTGACACTTTGACAGATGGGTTTGTGGACATGGCAGGATATCTAGGCAGAGATGTCTCACAGATGCTAATGTACATGTGTTTCCCCAAAGTTAGTGAGGGACTTATACTGATGTCATTGGTGGATGGGGGCCTGCTTCAGGTAAAGGTCACTGAGACAAACTCGGTAGGTTGGGTCTCACAAATAAAGCATCTGAGGAAGCATTTAGGTCAGATATTCACCCAGATATCCCATAAGAGAGGACACTGGCCAGATTCCCAAATGTTTGGGGGATGCCACACTTTAAGATATTGCATCTGATTTTTTTTTTTTTTAACCTTTCTATGTTTATCTTCCTCAGAACTGTGGACAGTTATATTTATTATTGAAATCATTTTCAATGAAGATTAAAAAAAGAATGATACTTTACTCTTTAAGTTAATCGTTGTTGCTGTTTAGTTGCTAACTTGTGTTCGACTCTTTTGCAACCCTACGAACTGTAGCCCACCAGGCTCCCCTGTCCATGGGATTCTCAGGCAAGAATACTAGAGTGGGTAGCCATCTCCAGGGGATCCTCCCAACCCAGGGAGTGAAATCGTGTCTCCTGCACTGGCAGGCAGATTCTTTGCCAATGAGCCACCGGGGAAGCTAAGGATGGGCTAATGTATGATTCACTAGAATAAGGAATCAAAGGCAGCATCTCTATAAGGTCCAGAGACGATGGCTCATGAATCAGAAGCCCAGCATTTGCGTCTTTAGTACGACATAACCTAGCCATGACCTTGGGCAAATCATGAAAACCTCTCTGTGCCTGAGTTTCTTTTTCTGTCAAGTGAGGACAATAAGATTGACTTTAGAGTGTTTTCAAGAGGGTAAAATGAGACTGTTATGTGTGAAAACCATTAGTTCACTGTCTAGTTCATAAATATGCTCAGTAAATACTTATTTTTTGTACTAAGTCAAGAAAGGGTATTTATTTTTCACACTTAGGCTGAGCCCCTAGTTGTATTCTGTGCTCTGGGTGCTGGAGTTGTGAGGGACCAGGGAAGCATCCTGATAGAGCTAAATTAATGATCAGAAATAGCTCGTGTTTAGTGAACATTTGCTGTGTGCCAGGCAGTGTGCTAAGTCCTTTAAAGGATGGACACATTCAGTTCTGGTAAAGGATCTGCCTGCAGTGCGGGAGACCTGAGTTCAATCCCTGGGTAGGGAAGATCCCCTGGAGAAGGGAATGGCTACCCACTCCAGTATCCTGGCCTGGAGAATTCCATGGACTGTATAGTCCATGGGGTTGCAAAGGGTTGGACACAACTGAGCAACTTTCACTTTCTTTCACTTACATTCAGTTCTGACAATATCCATATGAGGTATAAAACTATTATTATCCCTATTTTACAGTCAAACAGAGGTTTGCAGAGATTAAGTAACTTCCCAAGGTCATACAGCCAATTAACTGGCATAGGACGACTGACCTCAGAGTTCACCAGAATTATGTTACCCTGCTTCTCAACGGTGCAATAAAGAGTTCCACCAACACATTTAATGCTTTGGTATGGGGAGTTTCTGCATTTCTCTGCTGGGGATACAGAATTAAGTTATAGAGTATTTTGAAATGGAAGCCTTGTTGCTTATCTCCGTTCTTGTGTTTTAATTTTTTAAACCTGTAGCCACATTCACATACAGTAAATTCCTCAAATATGCAGAACGTTCTCCCTTGGTGCAGACACAGGACTTGTGGATCACTGGCATTTGGTAGATCCTAGCTCTGGGCTCTCTTCTAATACATGGGTCAGTGCAGGCCCTGGGGAAATATGGCTCTGAAAAATCCAGCTGTTACCCCCTCCCTCCTCCAGACCCTTGTGTTTCTGTCCAGAAGACTTCAGCTTAAAGTAAGTGCCAAGGGTGGCCTGAAAGAAACATGAGGCCACAGAAAGGCCTCTGCTGACCTGGCTTGATGGGGTGGGGAGGGGCGGACGCAGCTGCTGGGTGGGCCCTGTGGCTGGGAACCTACGTCGTTTTTCTGTCACAGTCGAGGGAGTCATTGCTGCAGGAGGATCTGGAGGACCCAGAGAAACCAAGAGAGGTGCAGTGTTAGAACGGGAAGATTCAGAGATGGTCTGAGGCAACTGCCATGTTTTACAAACAGGGAAACCAAGTCCACAAAGGGTTTTTTTTTTAATGTAAGGGTGCATGATGGGTTAGTGTCATCACCAAGGCCAGACCCCAGGTGTGCAGAGGGCCACCCGCACCGCCAGCCTCTGGCTCGAGAGGATGGGGGAGGGAAGCCCACCTGGGCTTGCCCAGGAGGACCTTCTTGGTGCCTGAATGTTGCAGGACCTGGACCATTCATTGGTGAAACCACCACTTTTATTTCTTGAGTTCCGTAGAGCCATTATTGACTCTTGAGAAAAGAGTGGGCGTTTTAGTCTAGGGATTAACACTCCACCCTTCATACACTAGTCTGAGCTAATGGCTTTTGCAGTCCCCTGGGTTTTGTCCCAAGCTCATTCACAGCAGGGCTGGGGATTGGTGTAGACACGCCTCCACCCCCCACCCCACCCCCCTGCCCCGTGATGGTTCTCCAGAGAGAACACTGAGGGTTGTCAGGAAGGTGTCGGTGTTGGCCGCTCAGTTCTGTCTGACTGTGACCCCATGGACTGTAGCCCTCCAGGTTCCTCTGTCCATGGCATTCTCCAGGCAAGAACACTGGAATGAGTTGCCATTCCCTTCTCCAGGGGATCTTCCAATGAGATGGCTGGATGGCATCACTGACTCGATGGACGTGAGCCTGAGTGAACTCTGGGAGTTGGTGATGAACAGGGAGGCCTGGCGTGCTGCGATTTATGGGGTTGCAAATAGTTGGACATGACTGAGCGACTGAACTGAACTGATGGTGGAAAAATCAGAAGTTACAGATAAGCATAAGGGAAAACTAAAAATCACCCATAATCTTACTTTTCAGAGATAACTTGAATTTTATTTCGTTGTATCCTGTTTTAGGGTTCTCTTTATGGTTTCCATCTAATATACCCTCTCTCCCCCCAATAAATAATATCTACCACGTTAGCTCATCCCCCACTCAACAACACACAAGGACCATCCTTCCATGTCAATAGGGACACTTTTATGACAACATTTCAGGGCTATATGGTGTTCCATGATATGGCCATGTCCCAGTTTGCCCAATCATTGTTTCACTTATTGGATGTTTGGACCAAAACTTGTCCATGATTAAAAACAGTCTTGCAGCTCTATCTTTGCATAACGCTTTTATTTTTCCCAGAAGCAGAACTGTGGGGTCGAAGGGCCTGGTGCACAGCCTTTTGATTTCTCTTATTTCAAGTCCTGGTTGGGGCTCAGGGAAGTGGGTTAGCAAGAGCTGCACCAAGAAGGAGGTGTGCTGACTTTGCTGGGAGAAGCCTGAGGTCAGACTGTGGCCCTGCCGCTTGTTAACTTGTTATCCAGAATTTTTCAAGAAAATCATCTTGCTGCTGGGAGTGTCCATTGTCCCGAGGTGTGAACCAGGGATGGATGCTGTTGAGAAAGCTGCCTGTGATAATGTCTTTAAAAATGCTTGCACATGCACGGTATGTGCTTAATGACTGTTTCTTCCACCTTTGCCTTTTCCTCATTTCCTCTGTCTCCAGTGCTGTTGACAAGAGAAGGCTGCTGTCACAGGAGGAGAGAACACAGGCAGTTTTCCTTAGTAGAAAGATAGTGAGTGCTGTAGGAATCCAGGGGAGGGCATGGCCAGGGCCAGGGACTGTGGTGGCAGAGGGTGCTTCCCTAGGATACCACACAGGTCCTCGGTGAGGGTATGCTGAATTGACTGAGGTCTCCAGGGATGGAGGGGTATGTGGGAGTCAGCAGGGAGGTAGTAATAGTAACGGCAAAAGTCTCCTGATTTATATTATGGGCCTGGAATGTTCCATCGGTTTCATCTATACTGATTTTTTTTTAATATTTAAATAAAATATTTTAAAAATATTTATTTACTTTTTGTTGCTACGCGAGAGCTTTCTCTAATTGCAGCAAGCCGGGGCTACTAGTGGCAGTGCAGGGGCCTCGCGTTGCAGTGACTTCACTTGTTACAGCCCAGCTTCAGTAGTTCCAACTCACAGGCTTTAGAGGGCGGCTTCAGTAGTTGTGGTGCGTGGGCTTGGTTGCTTTGCAGCATGTGGGATTTTAGTTCCCGAATCGTGAATCGAATTCATGCCACCTGCATTGGCAGGTGGACTCTTAACCACTGGGCCCCCAGGGAAGTCCCATCTATATCCTTTAATCCTTGAGAAAGTACTAGGAGATGCATGGTGTGATCATCTCCATCCTACAGATAAGGATTCTGAGGAGGAGAGGGGTTTTTTAGCTTTCCTGAGGTTATGCAGTGAGTAACCGGCAGAGCCAAGATTTGATCCCAGTGGCCAGTCTCTCTCTCCTCTGCAGTCTCACTATCCCCCGCTGGTCACTCACCTCCTCCTCGAGTCTGCCTCGCCTTATACAGACCTCTGCATAGGCTGCCTCTCACATCGCATGGTAACAGTTTGTCTATTTGCCCGTTCTTCCAGCTGGACAGTGAGCCTCTGAGAGCAGGGGCTGTGTCATATTCAACTTGCATCCCAGACCCAGCCCAGTGGTCGGTCCCAAAATGTTGATAAATGTGGGTTGCACACACCAGGATGGAAGATAGACCAGTGTGGCTGATGCAGAGTGTTTGGGGAGGAAGATTGGGAGGTACAGGGTTGGATAAGGATGCTCGAAACACCAGGCTGAGGTGCTTAGAGTTTGGCCGGGATAGTCCATGGTGAGTCGTGGATGGTCCTGAAGACATCTCTGGAATGGTTCATCTCTAGGGTTATGTGTTCAGGGAAGAGAGCCCAAAGCCTGTAGCTAACAGGAGCCTTTTCTGGGAAGGATAAGACGTGAAGTCTGGATGGTGGAGACAACAGGAACAAAATGGATGGGGCAAACAAGCAAGCCTTTGTGAAAAAGAAACTTGCAGAACCTGGTAGAGGACAGACAGGATGTAGGGTGCAAGCGAGAGAGAGGGAGGCGACAGCAATAACTCCCAAAGTCTTGAGCCTGAGTAGTGGAGACATGAGGGAGGCTTAACTGGAATATTCTAGAGGAGGAGGAGGTAGTTTGGGAGAGCAGTGACACTTTGACAGATGGGTTTGTGGACATGGCAGGATATCTAGGCAGAGATGTCTCACAGATGCTAATGTACATGTGTTTCCCCAAAGTTAGTGAGGGACTTATACTGATGTCATTGGTGGATGGGGGCCTGCTTCAGGTAAAGGTCACTGAGACAAACTCGGTAGGTTGGGTCTCACAAATAAAGCATCTGAGGAAGCATTTAGGTCAGATATTCACCCAGATATCCCATAAGAGAGGACACTGGCCAGATTCCCAAATGTTTGGGGGATGCCACACTTTAAGATATTGCATCTGATTTTTTTTTTTTTTAACCTTTCTATGTTTATCTTCCTCAGAACTGTGGACAGTTATATTTATTATTGAATAGTAAAAGTTACTTCTAATTTTTTTCTTACTATGAAATGAGAAATTCAATTAGCAACAACGACAAATCAACGATTGAACACAAGCTGAGAAAACGTTGGGATGCTTGACATCGGGTGGTCCGAGGGGACAGGTACCCTAAGAGTCCGTTCTTATGATCTCACCCATCGGTAGAGGTCCCGATCCTCCCAACCCAGGGAGTGAAATCGTGTCTCCTGCACTGGCAGGCAGATTCTTTGCCAATGAGCCACCGGGGAAGCTAAGGATGGGCTAATGTATGATTCACTAGAATAAGGAATCAAAGGCAGCATCTCTATAAGGTCCAGAGAAGATGGCTCATGAATCAGAAGCCCAGCATTTGCGTCTTTAGTACGACATAACCTAGCCATGACCTTGGGCAAATCATGAAAACCTCTCTGTGCCTGAGTTTCTTTTTCTGTCAAGCGAGGACAATAAGATTGACTTTAGAGTGTTTTCAAGAGGGTAAAATGAGACTGTTATGTGTGAAAACCATTAGTTCACTGTCTAGTTCATAAATATGCTCAGTAAATAACTTATTTTTTGTACTAAGTCAAGAAAGGGTATTTATTTTTCACACTTAGGCTGAGCCCCTAGTTGTATTCTGTGCTCTGGGTGCTGGAGTTGTGAGGGACCAGGGAAGCATCCTGATAGAGCTAAATTAATGATCAGAAATAGCTCGTGTTTAGTGAACATTTGCTGTGTGCCAGGCAGTGTGCTAAGTCCTTTAAAGGATGGACACATTCAGTTCTGGTAAAGGATCTGCCTGCAGTGCGGGAGACCTGAGTTCAATCCCTGGGTAGGGAAGATCCCCTGGAGAAGGGAATGGCTACCCACTCCAGTATCCTGGCCTGGAGAATTCCATGGACTGTATAGTCCATGGGGTTGCAAAGGGTTGGACACAACTGAGCAACTTTCACTTTCTTTCACTTACATTCAGTTCTGACAATATCCATATGAGGTATAAAACTATTATTATCCCTATTTTACAGTCAAACAGAGGTTTGCAGAGATNTCCAGTATCCTGGCCTGGAGAATTCCATGGACTGTATAGTCCATGGGGTTGCAAAGGGTTGGACACAACTGAGCAACTTTCACTTTCTTTCACTTACATTCAGTTCTGACAATATCCATATGAGGTATAAAACTATTATTATCCCTATTTTACAGTCAAACAGAGGTTTGCAGAGATTAAGTAACTTCCCAAGGTCATACAGCCAATTAACTGGCATAGGACGACTGACCTCAGAGTTCACCAGAATTATGTTACCCTGCTTCTCAACGGTGCAATAAAGAGTTCCACCAACACATTTAATGCTTTGGTATGGGGAGTTTCTGCATTTCTCTGCTGGGGATACAGAATTAAGTTATAGAGTATTTTGAAATGGAAGCCTTGTTGCTTATCTCCGTTCTTGTGTTTTAATTTTTTAAACCTGTAGCCACATTCACATACAGTAAATTCCTCAAATATGCAGAACGTTCTCCCTTGGTGCAGACACAGGACTTGTGGATCACTGGCATTTGGTAGATCCTAGCTCTGGGCTCTCTTCTAATACATGGGTCAGTGCAGGCCCTGGGGAAATATGGCTCTGAAAAATCCAGCTGTTACCCCCTCCCTCCTCCAGACCCTTGTGTTTCTGTCCAGAAGACTTCAGCTTAAAGTAAGTGCCAAGGGTGGCCTGAAAGAAACATGAGGCCACAGAAAGGCCTCTGCTGACCTGGCTTGATGGGGTGGGGAGGGGCGGACGCAGCTGCTGGGTGGGCCCTGTGGCTGGGAACCTACGTCGTTTTTCTGTCACAGTCGAGGGAGTCATTGCTGCAGGAGGATCTGGAGGACCCAGAGAAACCAAGAGAGGTGCAGTGTTAGAACGGGAAGATTCAGAGATGGTCTGAGGCAACTGCCATGTTTTACAAACAGGGAAACCAAGTCCACAAAGGGTTTTTTTTTTAATGTAAGGGTGCATGATGGGTTAGTGTCATCACCAAGGCCAGACCCCAGGTGTGCAGAGGGCCACCCGCACCGCCAGCCTCTGGCTCGAGAGGATGGGGGAGGGAAGCCCACCTGGGCTTGCCCAGGAGGACCTTCTTGGTGCCTGAATGTTGCAGGACCTGGACCATTCATTGGTGAAACCACCACTTTTATTTCTTGAGTTCCGTAGAGCCATTATTGACTCTTGAGAAAAGAGTGGGCGTTTTAGTCTAGGGATTAACACTCCACCCTTCATACACTAGTCTGAGCTAATGGCTTTTGCAGTCCCCTGGGTTTTGTCCCAAGCTCATTCACAGCAGGGCTGGGGATTGGTGTAGACACGCCTCCACCCCCCACCCCACCCCCCTGCCCCGTGATGGTTCTCCAGAGAGAACACTGAGGGTTGTCAGGAAGGTGTCGGTGTTGGCCGCTCAGTTCTGTCTGACTGTGACCCCATGGACTGTAGCCCTCCAGGTTCCTCTGTCCATGGCATTCTCCAGGCAAGAACACTGGAATGAGTTGCCATTCCCTTCTCCAGGGGATCTTCCCGACCCAGGAATCAAACCCAGGTCTCCTGCATTGCAGGCAGCTTCTTTACCATCTGAACCACCAGGGAAGTCAGGAAGGCGTGGGGGTCCCCAAACATCTGGACCAGTCTGGTCCTACTAGTATGAGTCCCTGTCTAGATGGCCCCTGTTTTTTTCTGTCTTGGCCCCAGCCGGCCATAGAATTCAACCTTAGAAGGGCTGAATGGCAGAGAATTTGATGGTGGCGTGATTGTGGAGGTGTGGGCAGGAAAGGGGGAGCCCTCCCCATCCTGAATCCCAAGGAGCAGGGAGGACATTGGCTCGCAGGGGAGACTGGATCTCGGGGAGGTCACCCTGCTCCAGGGGTGCTGCCTGAGCAGGGACGGGCCTGGAGAAGATCCCCAATGCCTCTGTTCTCACCCTCCATCCTTCCCAATGAGCAAACGCCACCGGAAGCAGAGGGCACGAGGCCGTAGAGGTCAGCTCCGGGCACTGGGAGGGGTGGTGCTCGGAGAATGAGCAGCGTATCTCTGAGACCGTGTGCTTCAGCAGGCCTGAGTTCAAATCCCACCTCTGCCATTTAGTGAGTGGTCTCCATGCCTCCAGACTCAGTTTCCTCCTCTGTGAAATGGGGTGACAATCCCTACCTCCTGAGCTATCGTGAGGCTCCACGTAAGAATGTGTGCCTGCCCGATAGTCTGTAAGCAGGCTGCCTTGGAGACATTGGCAGGTGACAGGCCCCACTGGGTCAGTTTTTACAGAAGGGGAAGTCGAGCTGCAGAGCAAGGCAAGTGGCGTCCTGAGGGCTGTATGGAAGTGCCAGGGGGCAGCGCTGGGAAAGAGATGCAGCCTGGTGATTCCCAAGGCCCAGGCTTTGTCTCTTGGACACTCATCCCGTAATTGCTTTCAGTCGCTGCTTTCAGGCTCTCGGAAACCACTGGCTCAGATACCCACTGCGTGCTCCAAGTCGGGCTGATGAAAATGTGCCAGAGTCATTAAGTTATCAGTGGGGAAGGCGGCCGCTTCTCCCCGGCAGGAAGGATTCTGCTGTCTCTGCAGCCGGCTTTGTTCACGCACACTGCCCCTGATTGTTCCTCCTCCTCCTCCTCTTCCTCCCTCCTCCCCTGCCTCCCCATCCTCCCCCATCCTCAGAAGGAGTGAGGGATGTAGGGTTGAAGTGCAGTTGGTCGGGGGGTGGCATCATGCTGTAAATATTCTGGGGCAGCCCTAAAGGCATTCATAACTCCAGACAGGAGGTCCTGCTGGAGACTCCAGCTCTGGTAGGGAAGTGGGCAAGCTCTCATTCTGCAGCCTGACAGATGGATTTGCCCCAGGGGAAGGAGAGAGAGGGCGGCCGGACCCTCCTCCTTGTCACAGCCGGCCCTCTCCCTGTGCCTCGTGCTGGGAACACAAGATCCGGGTGCGAGCTGCCAAGGTGAAAAGAAGGACCTTGGGTTGTGCACAGGCAAGGTTGACTGGTCCCGGGGTGCTGGCTCCAGAGGTGCCTGGCCAAGGAGCCTGCCCTGGGGAGGGAGATGGGAGCTGGAGGAGGGGGCGAAGCCCTCTCTGAATGCTTCAGCCGTCTTGGGGCTCAGTCTGATTCTGCACGACAGATAATTCCAGAGTGAGATTGCTGACGTGATAAAAGGATAGCAGATGGTTCTAATACTTTATTTTCAGAATGTATCTTTCCCAACATTCTATTTTCTTGCAACTCCATCACCCCAGACTTCAGAGGAGAAACTGCTAGTTCCTCCCCACCCCCCACCGCGCCTTTAGGGTTTATTCCCTTTGTGGATCCGCGGTGTGGACAATGGCTGACAACGGCTGAGGCTTACTGCGAGCCCCACACTGCTTTCCATGTATTCTCTCACGTGCCCTCCCAGCTGTGCGGTAGGTGGGCTGCCGTGATCGTCCTGTTTTCCTGAGAGGATGCTAAGACACAGAGAGATTTAGCCACTCACCCAAGATCACACCGTCCGTCAGCAGCAGAGCTGGGATTTGAACCCAGGCAGTTCAGGTCAGCTTACTCACATTCAAAGACAGATCCTGTCTCTCTGAAGGAAGGGTTGATCGAGAAACAGGCCAGAGCTGCCGCTGGCACTAAAATGGCCGCTGTTGAGTGACTAACCACTCTGGCCAGGGTCCCTATTAACAGTTACCTCAGAGGGGAACTTACTCCTGACTGGAGCCGGCTGGGCCCTGCATTCACTGTGGCAGCTCTTACACGACCAGGGTGGCTTTTTGGAATAACTCGGTGCCAGATCTCCACCCCCTGCTTCCATAGGTTTCCAGGACCAAATTTTTTTTTTTAATCTGTCACATCATGCAGCATATAGGATCTTAATTCCCTGACTAGGGATTGAACCCACGATCCCTGCATTGAAAGGTGGCATCTTAACCACTGGACTACCGGGGAAGTCCACCAGATGCATACTTTGCAGGGCCCAGTACAAAATGCAGATAAGGGGCTCTTTGTTCATAGTATTAAAATCTCAAGGTGAAAGCAAACATTTACTGTAAATTACATTTACATTTAGTGACAGCAAAACATTAAACCAAGTGTGAGGCCCTCCTGACCCCGGGACCCGATCTGAATGCACTGGTCTCACGTTTACAAAACTGGTTCACAAGTGTTCAGAGCAGCAGGAAGATGTGACAAAATCCATATAGGAGGTGAGACAGTGCTGGATGTTCCTTCTCTTCCAAACCAGTCAAAGCAGGATTTCCAAGGCATTTCTTTTCATCTCAATGCAGCAGTCTGATCTAGAATGCACTTCACCCAAAATCAATCTTAGGAATCTCTTGGCCCTAGATGAAGTCATCTGAAGGACTGGAACTTGGGTCAGCGGCTTTGTTTGGGGGTCAGGCATCTTGTTCCATGGGCTTCCCTGGTGGCTCAGATGGTAAAGAATCTGCCTGCAATGCGGGAGACCTGGCTTCCATCCTTGGGTTGGGAAGATCCCCTGGAGGAGGAAAGGGCAACCCACCCCACTATTCTGGCCTGGAGAATCCCCATGGACAGAGGAGCCTGGCGGGCTACAGTCCAGGGGGTTGCAAAGAGTCGGACACGACTGAGTGACTAAGCACACACATCACATCTTGCTCCACGAACTCCAGTCTCTCCTAACCCTGCCTTTCAAACTCCCCTCTCCCTCCTGCCTCTTTCCCTTTAGCCTCCGAGCCTGCTCAGGATCTGTTCTGTTAAAGGACAAGCCCTGGTCAGTCTCTGTGGACTCCACAGTCCCATCCATCCACCAGCTGACTCTTTCCTCTTCTGCAGCCATGCTGGAAGGAATGGTCTGTCAGCCTCATCACCACTTCCTCATTTCCAGAAGCGTCCTAGCTCCCTGCAGCCTTACCTTGTCCTCTGGGAGTCTGTGGGTTCCATGCTCACTAGGTGACCTCCTAATTGCTGAGCCCGGTGGTCTCTTCTCAGGCCCCATCCTTCTTGGCCCTCTGGGGAATCTGACCTTATCCGGGCTCTGCCTCTAGAAAACGAGGATGCATGTGGTTGTGAGCAAATGTCCTCGAAGCCCCAGATCAGGCCTGGCACGTGGTACACAATCAGTAGCTGTTAGCAGGAACCGAGACTGGTGGTATCATCTCTAATGTCACCGGGAAACCCTGCTCCTCTGGCCTAGGTTACTCACTGCTGCGTGAGTCTTTCTTTCGTTCTTCTTCTTTATTTATTTTCATTTATTTGGCTGTGCCCGGTCTTAGTTGCAGCATGTGGGCTCTTCCGTCTTTGTTGCAGCATGTGGATCTTTAGTTTGGGCATGGGCACTCTTAGTTTTGCTGTGTGGGATCTTAGTTCCCCACCCAGAAATCAAACCCCTCTGCCTGCATTTAAAGAGTCAGACACGACTGAAGTGACTTAGCAGCAGCAGCAGCTACTGGATCACCAGGGGAGTCTAGTGTGTGCAAATTTTTCTTAAAAAAATTGTATGTTGGTTTCTCTCTCTCCACCGGACTCTTTTAAGATATTGGTGTTTTCTGAGTTCTGCCCTGTGTCCACACCTTTCCCCTTCCTCTCCTCATTCTCTCCCGATCCATTAGTTCCACTGCCACCCTGCCAGCTCCAACATCCGCATCTCCTTCCTAAAACTCCAGGTATATAAGCCAGCCGCAGACTGGGGGATCCTGTTTAACTGTGGCAGCTCTTCCACGGTGAGGGGGGTGGTTTGGAATGACTTAATCCAAGATCTCCACCCCAGACTGAACTCATTCCCTTCCTTCTTTAAATCTGATTTTCCTGCTTCATGCTCCCACCCCACTGCCCAAATCAGAAGCCTGGGTGTTTTTATTGCTTCCCTTAGTGTAGGCCCTGAGCTGAGCACTGGGGCTGCATCAGTGTCCAGACACTCAGGGCTTGCCATGCTTGCTGCTAGTGGGAGAGACGTACCGATACACGACTCCTCCTGGGAAGATAACACCAGGCTCCTAATTGTGATGGAAATACTGGAGAACTCAAGGATCATGAAGGATCATTAACTGAAGTTAATCGGGCAAACTGGGGCTGGAGGACATTCTGGGCAGAGGCTTGTGCAAAGGCTCTGTGGTGGAAAGAAAACTGTTTAAGAAATGCAAGGTCAGTGGGCAGGAAGTCCAAGAAGGAGGCGGAAGGTGGTTCCAGGTGAGGCTGGGCAGGTGGACGGGTGCTGGGTAGCGCGTGGCCAGGAAGCCGAGCTGGCCGGTCTTTTTGGCTCCTCCTTGCTGCTTCCTCCCACCTGCTCCCACTTCTACCAGATTCTCTGTTTTTAACCTCCTTCCTGTCCTGAAGTCCTCATTGTTCACACGTTAAAAATTAAAGTAGCCTCTGTTTTTGTTGTTGCTCAGTCGTGTCCGACTCAATTTGACGTTAGATTTAGGTGATTTCAGGATGTCTTTATAGTCAACAGGAATGGGTTGCCATTCCCTTCTCCACAAAATCTTCCCATCCAGGGATCGAACCTGGGTCTCCTGCATTGCAGGCAGATTCTTTACCATCTGAGACATCAGGGAAGCCCTAAAGTAGCCTCCTGCCATCTCCAAGTCCATCTTTTGCACTAGAGCCTAAAGCGGTATCTCTAACATATAAGTCTGATTAAGGTCCTCCGGATACACACAGTCCTCCCCTGGCCTCCCACTGTCGGAATAAAGTCGCGCCCACCTTCCTCTCCCTAGTCTCCTCACACCCACCCTGAAGCCGGCTTCCCACCGGCTTTACTAAACGTCCTGCAGTCCCAGAGGTGCTGGTGGAATATGCTTTGGTGCTCACGAGCCCTCCTCCTCTGTCTGCCTGGTGATGTCCTGCTATCTCACGTGCCATAGCTCATCCACCTCCTCCAGGAAGCTATCCCCCCATCCCTGCCTCAAGCCCATGCACTGGGCCCTCCTCTTTTTCATGCACAGGCTCCCATTGGTGCGTGGGTCCCACCTCCCTCTTTGCTAGCTGATGTGTGTATCTCCTCTGCTGGACTGCGGACTCCTGGAGGGAGGGGACTGGGGCTCATTTATTTTTGTCCTCTGGTGCCTCAAGACTGGGCACACACTAGGTGTTTAATAAATGTTTTCTTGAAGACCTGATGACGAAGGAATGACATTGTATAAGCAGGTGGTAAAAAATGAAGCTCCAGCTGGAAAGCTCTGCATGTAGGGATCGTGGTTAAGGGGTCCGGCTTCCAGGACCTCCATGTGCCATCTGGTTCTGTTACTTCTAATAATGGAACACAGATCTCAGGGCTGCCTCCCACTGCCCCTGCCTGCTGCCACCATCCATCCAGAAGGGCAGGCAGACGCAGGGTGGGAGTCAAGCCTCAAAATATTCAATCTTCTAACAGTGGTTCTCAAACTGTAGTGTATATTCAAAGTTACCTACAGGGCCTGTTAACACACAGATTGCCAGACTCTACCCTGGACTTTCTGATCCAGTGGGCCTGGGGCAGAACCCAAGAATCTGCATCTCTAACAGCTTCCCAGGTGCTGCTGAAGGTGCTGGTCTGGGGATTACTCTTTGAGAATCTCTCTTCTAGCAAAAGGATCTGCGCTAAAAACAGTTACTCTCTGTGATGTTGGGGAAGGAGATAAGGGAAGCTTTTTGCTTGGATTTGGTTTTGTAGGTTTTAAGAACTATTAGTGTGAGATTAATGTGGATAGATGGAGCTGATTCTGCACACCTACCTCCTCCCCCATCTCCTGTTTTTCTACAAAGTGTTGCTGGGTTCACTCATCAGGTATTCAGTGGGTATGTTTTGAAGGTGTAAAATGTGTTTGGCAGCATGAGAGGTAGAGTCGTTGACATCAACAGGAAATTAATATGAAATGGTCCTACGAGAGGCCCTCCAGTGCAGTCCTAGCCATAATTTAAGGAAACCAAAGAAGAGATGTCCGCTTGGGTGGGTAGTGAGTTCCCCATCAGTGGAGTTGTTCCCGAAAGGCATCTAGAGTGTTCGTGGGAATAAAACAATTGGATAGCTAGCTAGACCACATGACTCTTAAGGTACTGGGATTCTGTGATTAAGGAAGACTGTGGTAGCTCAGTGGTGAAGAATCCACCTGCCTGGGCACTCAAAACTGGTGCTCTGGGAAAACCTGGGGGATGGGGTGCAGAGGGAGGTGGCGGGGGGGTCACGATGGGGAAACACATGTACACCCGTGGCTGACTCATGTTGATGTAGGGCAAAAACCACCATAATATTGTAAAGTAATTAGCCTCCAAATAAAATAAATAAATAAACTAAAAAAAAAAAAAATCCGCCTGCCAATGCAGGAGACCCAGGTTTGATCCCTGGGCTGGGAAGATCCCCTGGAGAAGGAAACAGCAACCCACTCCCGTATTCTTGCCTGGGAAATCCCCCAGAGAGAGGGGCATGGTGGGCTACAGTCCATGGGTCACAAAAGAGTCAGACACAACTTAGTGATTAAAGCAGCAACAACAAGCTGTAATCACAACAAATTGACTCAAATAAAATGCGGTAGAGCGTGTGGTGGGAGAGCTGCAGAGGCGGCTGAGGTGTCCCCGAATCAGTACTGATGTTATTGTCCTTATTTTAATAAACACATTTACTCCTCACCAGTAATATGCTTGGTAATAAAATGAATTTATGTCCAGTGACCCTGTAATTTGCTGTTTATTGCCCTTAGATCATTTAAAAGGTTAAATAGAAAAAGCCACAAGCAGGCCCACAGTGTGCCTCAGAGGTCTCCTTAGGGCCCATTTCCTGAGTGAAATGGAATTGAGATGTGTAGTGCCATGTTATTATTAATTTTTTTTTTTTTTTTGCAGTATTTATGTGTGCCCGTGATGGGGAGAGAGAGAGAGAGGGAAGCCAATTGCAGGACTTGAATTTATAGTTACTAGGTCAACAACTTGATCACCAACTTGAATTTCAGACTCTCACCTTGTTGAGATAGTCCAGACAATTGCCAGATTCCTTAGTAGAGGTAAAGGTCAAAGTCCCTCTTTCAGGTGGGTCCAGCGCCTCCTGTGGTCTCCTGTGGTAGACCACGCTGAAGCCCCTCACTACTGTTTCTTGAGCATCTAATAAGTGATGGGTACTGAGTGAGATAATTTACAAATGTTATTTATAATTCTTCAAGGTAAGTAGTACTATTGTCGTTTTCAGATTAAAAAAAAACTCACATAGGGATTATGTGTCTTATTCAATTCCACAGAGAATTCAATTCATTGTTGGAAGTCAACATAACTATGTGATTGAAAAGCAAGATAAAAGATAGGTGAAAAATTATAGACCTATCTCAAGTCTGAGTGTAGATGTAAAATTAGAAAATAGAATACAGCAGTATATCAAAAAGATAATACACTCCACTCAAAAGGGGTGCATTCTAGGAATGCAAGAATGGCTCAATAGTAGGAAGCATTAGGAAATCAATGTAATTCACCATATCAGCAAACTAAAGTAGCATCATATATTAGTAGATGCTGAAAAGCCAGCTGGTAAAATTCTCCTGTAATAAAACTAACTCAGGAATAAGCCGGACTACTTTAACTTGATAGAGAATAAAACCTAGTCACTTACAGTGAATTCTAAACAGTGAATCACTAAATGCAATTTCACTACAATAGGAAAAACTTACTTTTGCTGTCTTAGAATATGGTCTTGGTGATTCTTCCAAATGAATTAAGCTAAGAAGATAAAATAGTTTGTATAAATATGAGAAAGAAGAGATGACATTATCTATTTTTGCTAAAGGTTATAATACTTGAAAAACCCAAGAGAATCTAATAAGAAAGGGAAAAAAAAGTTGCTTGGTTGTGTCCCACTCTGAGATCCCGTGGACTGTACTCTGTGAAGCTCCTCTGGCCATGGAATTCTCCAGGCACGAACACTGGAGTGAATAGCCATTCCCTTCTCCAGGGGATCTTCCTGACTCAGGGGTCGAACCTAGGTCTCTTGCATTGCAGGTGGATTCTTTACTGTCTAAGCCACCAGGAAAGAAAGGGAACCCCACCAGAAATAATAAGAGAGGCTGCTAAGAGCATTGAGTCACAGCTCTTCTCTGTACTGTGGAGATCATGCCGCTGGTCAACTTTGGCCCCTGGAAGTGAGGTTTGAACCCATGTCTGACGATGGAGCCTGTGCTCTTTCCACTTTGTGAAGTGTTTACTCTCACAGCTATAATCCAGGCATGTGAAGGGAGAGTCTCTTAAAGCTGCCACCTTCAGCTGGTCCAGCAGATTGGGTGGGGTTTGCTCTGCTGGGGAGAGGTGGGGGCAAGATGAGAGGGTCGGCATGGGATTTTTACTGGAAGACCCTCAAGACTTCTGCTACCAGAAGTGCCGTCCCTCCAGGGGCTGGGATGTTGGGCTTTGTGGTAGGGAGCGGGGTGACAGTGGTCTGGTCTTAGCCATTTGTGTGCTGAGCAGACAACCAAGGGAGCTGCCCCTTTCATCTTTTTGGCCCCAAGAAACCATATTTGTGCTGCTTGTTGCCCTTGTCTCTGGCTGTCTGCTTGAGTGGTAGGGCCCGCCGGGACACATCTTTAGAGATCTGGGCTATCAGAGACTCCTTGGGCCATCAAGGACACAAGCTCCTGGCTAGCACATTTACCAAGGATGCCTCGGATTTATGGTTGTCATGGTGGAAGTGGAATGTGTTTTTCTGGCACAAAAATCACATACATCAAAAATATGATCCACATAAAGCTTTTGTACTTCATACAGAGTCAACCAGAGGGTGGCAGAAGGAGAACTGCACAGGAGTCCAGGAGACCTGGATTCCGGTGGCTGGCTCGTCCATAACTAGCTGTGTGTTCCCAGGCACATCGCTTAACCTTGCTGGGCCTCACTTGCCTCATCTATATACGGGATATTGGATTAAATTAAATAGACTCCAGTCTGTGCATGCTAAGTCACTTCAGTCATGTCTCACTTTGTGACCCTATGGACTATAGCCTGCTAGGCTCCTCTGTCCATGGGATTCTCCAGGCAAGAATACTGAAGTGGATTGCCATGCACTTGTCCAGGGGATCATCCTGACCCAGGGATTGAACTTGCGCCTCTTACATCTCTTGCATTGGCAGGCAGGTTCTTTACCACTAGCACCCCCTGGGAAGCCCAAATAGACTCCTAATACCTTTTAACTTCAAAGTTATAATAACGATCACCCTTCCCATGTGCCCAGCTCTCTTCTAAAGTGCTTTGCACAGAGATTAACTCATCATAACAACTCAAGAGTGAAGTACTATTATGATTCTCATTTTCCCTCTGAAGAAACCTGAGGCACAGAGAGGGCAAGTGACTTTCCCAGTGTCTCACAGCTAGGAAATGATGGTGCTCTTACTCAGTTCAGCTTCTGGGGTTTTTCTTTACCTGGGTCCATACTGTTATAGCGCTGTTGGTTCTATCCAGTGGGTGAGGGATGTTGGGAGTGGGAGACATTTTTTTAAGGAAACTAGCTCTGGGGTGGATGGATGAGCCACTGCCTGGGAGATTGATGGCAGCAGCTGCAGATGTTGCTGACATTTTTGTTTTCCTTTTCTTTTCCTCTCCAGTCTGCGGCAAGCGCTACAAGAACCGGCCGGGACTCAGCTACCACTACGCTCACACTCACCTGGCCAGCGAGGAGGGGGATGAGGCCCAAGACCAGGAGACCCGGTCCCCACCCAACCACAGAAACGAGAACCACAGACGTGAGTTCCCAGGTGTTGGGTTGGGTGAGTGGTAAGGTGGATGGGCAGGGCTACAAGCTTTCCTTTCTGTTCACCTGTGGGATTGTCTGCTGGCACCTGTGAATTGGTCTCAATGACCTGTGATGAGATACCCCTGTAGGTCAGTGGAGCCCCGGGCTTAGAGTGGGCTGAGCAGGGGTGGTACGCCCAGCTCTGCTCCCAGAGGACAGAAGGTAAGTGTTAAGGCCAAGAGAAGCCTCTTTACCTGGCCATCGTCAAATGCCGGAGCTGGCAGTCTTTTCCCCCAGCTCCAGAAGATCCATTCACAGCTGCTAATCTGAGTTGGGCAAAGCCCTGGGATGTGTCAGTTCAGACAGACCTTCCAAATGTCTCCTTGGCCGTAAGAGATACGGGATATTCTTGATCCATCGTCTTGGCTCTCATAGGGTCACTGCTGCTGAGTCACTTCAGTCGTGTCCGACTCTGTGTCACCCCATAGACAGCAGCCCACCAGGCTCCCCCGTCCCTGGGATTCTCCAAGAACACTGGAGTGGGTTGCCATTCCTTCTCCAATGCATGAAAGAGAAAAGTGAAAGTGAAGTCGCTCAGTCTGTCCGACTGTTAGAGACCCCATGGACTGCAGCCCACCAGGCTACTCCGTCCATTGGATTTTCCAGGCAAGAGTACCGGGGTGGGGTGCCATTGCCTTCCCCGCATAGGGTCACAGTTTGGGTAAAAAAATACTGCCCTAGAGTTTCCACGCTCTTCCCGTGAGCCCTCAGTCAGCAAACATGACCTGGGTGTGCTTGTCATTGGGGATGCTGGGCTCTGGAGAGCCAAAATGATTCTGAAATTTGTGTTTCCATTTCTCTTTCTTTCCTCCTTCAGCTTCCAGTTATGAGTTAGAGAGTCGCAAAGGGCTTAGCATCCACCAAGTGACTTCCCTCTGCGACATTCCTTATGGTTTCTCCCACCCCAAACTCAGGATGGGATGGGATGATGGGATCTTTAGGGGGTGCTTCGAAATGTGGGTCATTCTAGGATCATGGGGTGAGGAATAACTGTGGACAGGCCATGTGTTTTTTACTTTGTTCAGAAGATTTTGTGGTAGGGGTTCCTATAGCGAACAAGTCAATGTAATACAAGGGATCAGACCTTGAAAAATATTCAGATTCTAGAGTTTGAGGGTGACTCCTGCGCATGTCAGTCAGTGAACTCAGTCAGCTGATATGAACTGACTGCCTTCAGTCAGTGTTTGCAACAATGAACACATGTTGGCCAAAACCTTTCTTTGGATTAGTCTGGGTTCTCCCCTAACCCCCAACCCACTTTCCCCTTGTAGCATTGCCTCCTGTCTTAGTTTCCTTGGATTGCCCCAACAAAGTACCCACGACTGGCTGGCTTACCAGTGATTTGTTTTCTCACAGTTCTGGGGCTGGAAGTCCCACATCAAGGTGTCACCAGGGTGGGTCTCCTTGCAGGCCCCTCTCCTTGGTCTGCAGGCGGCCACCCTCCTGCTGCCTCTCATATGGCCTTCTCGTTGTGCATGTGTACTTCTGAGGTCTCTGTGTGTGTCCACATTTCCTCTTTTTATAAGGACACCAGTCAGATTGGAGTAGGGCCCATCCTGACAGTCTCACTCTAACTTTTGCTTTTTCATAATCTCTTTAAAGGCCTTAGATCCAAATACAGTCATATCCTGGGGGTTAGGGTTCAACATGTGAGTTTGAGGGGGACACGATTCAGACCGTAGCACCTTCTTTAATTTTCAGTCTCTTTCAGAATGCAAGCCCTTTGTGAACCTCTCTTCTGGTGCAAGCCTGACCCTTTATTTTCTCACCAACTGTTGTTATCTGGACAGAAGCTGAAAGCAGGCAGGAGGTGCCCTTCTCTGCATGTCAGCTTCTGAGTAGTCACAATGCTGAGGTCTCTGCCTGCTCCCTGGGGAGAGGTTCCCTTGGTCCCGTCACCCTTAGCTTCCAGAAAGGAACATATATTGACCTGTACCAATCAGCTGGGTTTTGCATTCTGCCATCTGTCCTCTCCTCCTCTCTGTGATCTAAGTGGCCACGGCATAGCTATTGTCTCCTGCCTCGAGGAGGCCATGAGTGCCTTCCTTTGATTTGGGTTGCCATCTGGAAGGCGTTATTAGCAAAGGTTGCTCTCTCTAAACTATTTATCACCTCGGTGTTACTTCCCACTCCCCCCAGTGCTGGCTTGTGGGCTTCCCTGATGGCTCAGTGGTAAAGAACACACCTGCCAAAGCAGGAGACACAGGTTCAATCCCTGGGTCGGGAAGACCCCCTGGAGAAGGAAATGACAACCCACTCCAGCATTCTTGCCTGGAAAATCTCATGGGCAGAGGAGCCTGGCGGGCTGCAGTCCATGGGGTCACAAGGAGTCGGACACGACTGAGTGACTGACGCTTTATCTCCTTTACAGTAGTGGTGGTTTAGTTGCTAAGTCGTGTCTGACTCTTTGTGATCCCACGGCCTGTAGCCCTCCAGGCTCCTCTGTTCATGGGATTTCCCAGGCAAAAATACTGGAGTGGGTTGCCATTTCCTTCTCTAGGGGATCTCCCTGATCCAGGGATCGAATCCAGGTCTCTTGCATTGCAGGCAGATTCTTTACCTACTGAGCCACCTGGGCATCTCCTTTAAATCTGTTCTCAAACGTCAGGCCGTTTGGTTCCTCACGCTGCAGGGTTTGGCGTGCCCCTCTTTGGTCTGGATCTTTTTGTGCGTGTGTGCATGTTGATGGCAGCCATAGAGGAGGGTTCCTTGTGACCTCCAGGTATACTATGGGCCCCAAGTGGACTCCTCCTTAGCCGTTCCTGCGGGCCGCTCCCAGCTGTCTGTTGACTTCCAAGGTGGGCACTGGCCCCTGTTATTCTCCGTCCACCAGGATCTCCTCAAGCAGTCCTGTGGGTCATTGTCCTTATGCCCTCACCATGAGGCTGGGCAGCCTTGCTTAGGGAGGAAGCTGCATCTTTTCTCCTGGATGGAGACGAACCCCTGAGTATCAGGCCATGTGTTCCTCTCTCTCGGGGGCGAGGGGGGTTTGCCAGCGAGCACTCTTGTTCCAGCCTCACTCCATCCCCCTCCTCTCATCCTGCTCATGAGAAATTGGGTTCTTCATAAAGGACCATGCAACCACTGGAGGGGTTTAAACTGCATAGAAAAACAACAGCTGTTGCTGGGCTCATCTATGGCCTTCTCACACGAGGAAGATTCTAGAACCCTCACAAGCACCATTTTGATGACATCTCCTCCCAAGGCCTCTGAGAAGTCTGTGATTAACTCTAATTTTACTGGCAGGGATGGGGGAGATGGGCTGCTACAGAGATACCCTCAGTGTACACAAAGCCCTCCCTCCCCTCTTCCCCAACTTCTCTGGACGAATCCAAGAGACAGCAGCTCTCTTCCTGGGCACCCTGCACACACACACCGACTGTTTGCTGCTCTGCTGCCTCCCACACGTCGCTGGTGAGCGGCCCCCTCACCGTGTCCCCATGCGCTCTAATTGCCAGCATCATCAATACCCAGTCATTAGCTGCCCCCACTGTTTGGGGGTGGGACATCCATCCTGCCCCTAAATGCTACAGAGGCTGTGTGGGGAATCGAAGGTGACAAGCTTCAGCAGCAGTCCGAGGTCTCAGCCTGTGATCCTCCCTTGGCAAGCCTTTTGGAGTGGGGGAGGGAGGCAGGAGCGCCCCATCCGGGAGGTTCATCTCCAGTTCCCCCCCAGGAAAGGTTCTGGATGCCAGCGAGGTGGGAGCTGACTTTTCCCTCTTTGAGCAGAGCTGCAGGGGGACCCCAGCTGCTTGTGAGCACAGGCCTGTGGGAAAAGCCGCCCTTAAAGATGCTGGAGATGTCACAGGCATCTGCCTTTGCACCACCTGCAGCCGCAGAGACCTTTTGACTTTGGTCCCCCTGCTGTCCCTTGTGCATCCCCCCCGGCTGCGTCTCCAGCAAAGCCCGTTGCTCGTCCATGCTCCTGCCATTGCTGAAAGGGCAGAGTGGAGTGCTGGACCCGGCTCTGACTGCCCCCGCCCCCCGCCCCATGCTGCCCTGTGCTGCCACTCCTCTGTCCTCCCGCCCCCTCCCAGCTCTGCTGCCTTTGTTCCTCTTCTAGGCTCGCATTTTCTCCTGAATACATGCTGCTTGCCTCCCCGGCACATCTGTCCCCTTTGCTATGTGCCCTTCCCTCTGTGCCTCAACTCCAGGCAGCGCAGGGCTGTGTGGAGCTCAGACACCCGTCCTTGGCAGATAGGACTTTTCTGAGGGGTCCTCCCTGCCTGAGCTGCCACCCTTCTCCTCCCTGTAGGAGGCTGGATTCTTCCTACCTCTTCTATTAATATTTCTCTGCCCACCTTCATCTACTTTCTTCTTCTTTTTTTAAAAAATATTTTATTTATTTATCTGGCTGCGCCGGGTCTTAGTTTTGGCACATAGGATCTTTGATCTTCATTGTGGGATGATCTTTAGTTGATCATCTAGTTCCCTTGGGATCTAGTTCCCTGAACAGGAATCGAACTTACGGCTCTTGCCTTGGGAGCAAGGCATCTTAGCCACTAGACCACAGCTAGACCCTTTCATCTACTTTCTACAAATGCCAATCACCACGTGTGCACATGTGTGCCTATATGCGTACAGACAGATAGATACACACACACACACAGACACAGAGACTGTATTTATGTGAATAGATGGAGGGAGGGTTTGGGAAGTTTTGGACTCTGAGAGCTGCCACTCAGAGGCGTCCTGTTGTGACTCCATCAATGCCACCTTGGTAAACAGCACTGGGTTGCAATTCAAAACTCCTTTGCACAGGCTTACAATGTCAAAGCTCTTCTTGAATTTCTTTTTATCTTCTTTGCACAGTGGTAATCTATTATAGATGATGTTTTCAAGGTACCTTTCTTTGGGGGTGGTGTACAGGAATCGAACTTACGGCTCTTGCCTTGGGAGCAAGGCATCTTAGCCACTAGACCACAGCTAGACCCTTTCATCTACTTTCTACAAATGCCAATCACCACGTGTGCACATGTGTGCCTATATGCGTACAGACAGATAGATACACACACACACACAGACACAGAGACTGTATTTATGTGAATAGACGGAGGGAGGGTTTGGGAAGTTTTGGACTCTGAGAGCTGCCACTCAGAGGCGTCCTGTTGTGACTCCATCAATGCCACCTTGGTAAACAGCACTGGGTTGCAATTCAAAACTCCTTTGCACAGGCTTACAATGTCAAAGCTCTTCTTGAATTTCTTTTTATCTTCTTTGCACAGTGGTAATCTATTATAGATGATGTTTTCAAGGTACCTTTCTTTGGGGGTGGTGTGGGTATGGGCATTTCTGAGGTCATGGACCTGTATGAAAAAGCTGTGTGAATAAATTCAGTTTAGTATATTAATTGGTCCGTCCGTCCATCTATCCATCCATCCACCCATCCTTCTGTTGGTTTAATGACCATGTATCAAAGACTGTCTTGGTCCCCGTCCTTGCAGAGCACACAGTCATGAGCAGGAATGTGTAATAGGGCTTGTACAGAGTCTGGTGAAGGAAGCCAAGGGCTCAAGAGCACTGCACGCTTTCTCTCCAAGGGCAGCAGCGCTCTACGTGTGACTTCAGCATCACCTGGGAACTTGCTGGGAATGCAGTTTTTTGGCTCCACCAGACCTTCAGAAACAGGCTCTGAGGGTGCTGGTCAGCAATCTCTGTGTGTGTGTGTTTTAAATAATTTTATTTATTTATTTATTTTATTTTTTGGCTGTGCTAGGTCTTTGTTGCTACACGTGGGCTTTCTCTAGTTGTGACAAGCAGGGGCTACTTGCTAGTTGGGGGCCGCAGGCTTCTCATTGCTGGTGGCTTCTCTTGCTGAAGAACACAGCCTCTAGGGTGTGTGGGCTCAGTAGTTGTAGCTCCTGGGCTCTGGAGCACTGATTCAATCGCTGTGGCACGTGCGGCCTTAGTTGCTCCACAGCACGTGAGATCTTCCTGGATCAGGGATCGAACCCTTGTCTCCTGCATTGACAAGCAGATTCTTTACCACTGAGCCACCAGTGAAGCCTCAGCAATCTGGGTTTTACAAAGTCCTGCAGGGCAATGAAAGCTTCAGAACATTAGAACATTTAAAAAACATGAGGGGATTTGCAAAGGCTTCCCTGAGGAGGTGACCTTCAAGTTAGCCTTTAAAGAACAAGGAGAAATTGACTGGGTGGGAGAGAGCTTTCCAAGCACAGGGAACTGTGTGCACAGGGGCAGAGGTGTGAAACAGCCTGTTGCATTCAGACAACATGCTGGGTAGTAATTGGGTTTGACAGTGGGATTGGAGAAATGGTGGAAACATGGGCAAGGGCCACAGCTTTAAGTATCTTCTCTGCCAGGCTGGGTAGTTGTCATCCTACAGGAAAAGGAGACTTTATTTTCTTGGACTCCAAAATCACTGTGCATGGTGACTGCAGCCATGAAATTAAAAGATGCTTGCTTCTTGGAAGAAAAGCTATAACAAACCTAGACATCATATTAAAAAGCAGAGACATCACTTTGCCAGCAAAGGTCTGTATAGTCAAATCTCTGTTTTTTCCAGTAGTCGTCATGTATGGATGTGAGAGTTGGACCATAAAGAAAGCTATGGGCTGAAGAATTGATGCTTTTGAAATGTGGTGCTGGGGAAGACTCTTGAGAGTCCCTTGGACTGCAAGGAGATCAAACCAGCCAATTCTAATGGAAATCAACCCTGAGTATTCATTGGAAGGACTGATGCTGAAGTAGGTCACCTGATGTGAAGAGCTGACTCATTGGAAAAGACTCTGATGCTGGGGAGGATTGAAGGCAAAAGGAGAAGGGGGTGGCAGATAGTTAGGGAGGTGGTTAGACAGCATCACCGACTCAATGGACATGAATTTGAGCACACTCCAGGACAGAGGAGCCTGGCCTGCTGCAGTCCACAGGGTCGTAAAGAGTTAGGACGTGACTTAGAGACTGAACAACAAAGGAAGAGGAAGAGCATGACTAGAAGTAAGAATAAATGATTTGTAAAGAAATATATGTGGCATATTATTAATTGTTGGGCTTCCCTGGTGGCTCAGCTGGTAAAGAACCTGCCTGCCAATGTAGCAGACACAAGAGATGGGGGTTCAATCCCTGGGTCAGAAAGATCTCCTGGAGAAGGAAATGGCAACCCACTCCAGCAGTCTTGCCTAGAAAATTTCATGGACAGAGGAGCCTGGCAGGCTACAGTCCACGGGGTTGCAAAGAGTTGGACATGACAGTATGCATGCACGTACACACACATACACACACATTATTAATGGTGGTATGGCATCTCTTTCTTATTTAATAGCATAAATGATTGTAGAATGTTCTCTGCAACATACTTGGAGCTTCTATGAAGAAAATGTGTTTTAATGTATGGATCTATAAAATTTATTCCAAGCCTATGTCTCAGGTTCCTGGCATGGAAGTCGGGTTGCCCTCAGTCCCAAGAGGGCTCAGTCTTCTGTTTAATAGCAGTGGCCTGGCATATAGCTAGGCTCTCAATATCTGTCAAGAGAAGAAAAGTCCCCACCCCAGTATGCCTGTGGAGGGCATGCTGTACTCTGCAGAACTGAAAGAGGAGAGCCGAGTTGATTAAGGGTAATGTCGGCTGATTAGATAATCTGAAAATTAGTCTGATAATGTGCAAATTATCTAAAAGAAGCATATGATGTCATTGCCACACTGATGGGGAAGATGGAACAGATGTTAGTCTTCTGACATCTCTGTCCTCTAGCATATGGCCCAGGGGCAGTGGATATAGCTTCAAGAGAAAGAGTGAAAGTTATGTTTTGCATGAGCTTAAGAATTTTGTATCACTCTGAAAGGTGCCTGAGAAGCTTTATAACCCACACAACCCACCCCACCACGTACCCAACCTTGACACAGGAAGTTCAGGCTTTGATCCAGGGCTCTGTCTGAAAAAGTGAGCTGCTTCTCACTCTCTAAAGAGCAAATTTGGAACATGGGTGTTCCTTAGGTGAATTATTATTTCACTGAACAGTTTATAGATTCTAAAGCAAAGAAGAGTCTGAGGGGTTGCTCTGGCCTTGAAGGTATACTTGGAGTTAGCTCTCCAAACTGGCGGATCATCCACACTCTGGACCCTGTGGCTGAGAAAATGGCATTGGAGTTGGCCTGGCCCATGTGTGAATCATGCCCTGGCCACCTTGCCATCTTCTGTGTGTGTGGATGTGGGTCAGTTACACTCCTCTGCTCTTTTGTTGCCTCATCCATGAAACAGAGAGAACCATCTTTCTGCCCGTGTGGGGTTGTTATGAGTCTCTAGGCAATGTGGGTGTTTGGCACCTGGCCCTCTTGACAAGAATGCCTACATCCCGCCTCAATGCCCTTTGGGCCAGCAGAGCATGTCCAGACCACAGATGGATGATCTAAGTCAGGGCCTGTCTGTGGCTATGCGATGCTGAGAAGCTGACTGCCTATGGGGGTCTCACTGGCCTCAGGCAAGACTATCAGAGCCTGACTCAGTCCTGGCACAACCTTTGCTAACTCTTAGATATGGTACACAAATCCTTCCACATAAGCTAAGCATGAGTGTTTATTGAGCACTTACTGGGCATACGCCCTCATGGGGCCAAGTGTAACTGGGGGTCCTAAAAGAGAACATGTACTCTTGGCCCCAGGAAATGAGATGGAAATGAGACATCGGGTAGGAGGAAGCCGTGGGGTGGAATCTAGCCGGTGTCTGGCCCTGAATTTCCCGTCCTGTTTCCCCAGGATCGGGCATCTACCTGCCACTTGCCTTTCTGTGAGCCTCTTATTTCTCTCACGTTTTTGGCCTAATTACCTAGAATGTTTAGGATTGAAGAGTTCCACGGTCTTGATCAGCGACAAGGACGATAATACTTGCTGACGTTCCTTGACGTGGGGTGGAATCTAGCCGGTGTCTGGCCCTGAATTTCCCGTCCTGTTTCCCCAGGATCGGGCATCTACCTGCCACTTGCCTTTCTGTGAGCCTCTTATTTCTCTCACGTTTTTGGCCTAATTACCTAGAATGTTTAGGATTGAAGAGTTCCACGGTCTTGATCAGCGACAAGGACGATAATACTTGCTGACGTTCCTTGAATGTGTCAGACGCTGTGCTAGGCGTGCTGTGTTTGTCTCATTCATTCCTCACAGTAACCTTATAAGGTAGGTGCCATGTCTCCCAGAGGACGGCAAGGCACCCAGAGACCGAGGGATGTGCCCTTGGACGCGGAGCATGAATGTGAATTCTTCAGTCATGTGTCGCTTCTTGGGAAAGCTTACTTATTTTTTTACTGTGATCTATTTTTCCTGCCTTTTCAGAAACAAAATTGTTTTACAGAGGAAAAGAAAGTGAGAAAGACATGTGGAATGCCTAATGTGCCAGGCACCTTATATGCATCATCTCATGTGACGTCTGCAAGTCCATGAGGTACATGCTTCCCTCTGATTTTACGGATGAGGAAACAGAGGCTCAGAAAGGTTTAGGAACTTGCTCCAGGTCACACAGCAAGATGAGAAGCTGAGATGTGAATGTGCTTAATTTGGACACCATTCAATTATGTCAGGACACTGGAACCTCAAGTGATGAATCCCAGTCTCAACGCGGGGTGTTTGTTGTGGTCTTACTGATGACCCTTAATTTTCCCCTGTAGGTCAATTATCAAGTGCATCATATTGCATAGTGACTTTTCAAAAGAAATGAATGTATTAATGGGCAATATCGAAGTCAGCCTGGGCTATATAACAAAATACTATAAACTGGTAGCTTAAACAATAGGAATTTATTTCTCACAGTTCTAAAAGTGTCTTTTAGATGGATCAGTGTCTTGTGGGGACTCTCTCCTTGGGTTGGAGATGGCTATCTCTTTGCTATATCCTCACCTGGCCTTTTCTTGGTACATGTTGCTGCAGGGCCAGGTGAGCTAAGTCCCTTCAGTCGTGTCTGACTCTTTGTGACCCCATGGACTGCAGCCCGCCAGGCTCCTCTGTCCATGGGATTCTCCAGGGAAGAATACTGGAGTGGGTTGCCATGCCCTCCTCCAGGGGATCTTCCCGACCCAGGGATGGAACCTGTGTCTCTTATATCTCCTGCCTTTGGCAGGTGGAT
Source organism: Oreotragus oreotragus (assembly GCA_006410675.1). Lineage (NCBI taxonomy): Eukaryota > Metazoa > Chordata > Mammalia > Artiodactyla > Bovidae > Oreotragus > Oreotragus oreotragus. The sequence goes on from SJYX01000851.1 coordinate 278,539, forward strand.
TCTTTACCACTGGCACCACCTGGGAAGCCCCACAAGTAGGTGGAGAGATGCAAACTCTCTGGTGTCTCTTCTTATAAGGACACTAATCCCCCCCAAGAGGGCCTCATCTCTCGATGCCGTCACACTAAGGGTGAAGACTTTAATATGTGGATTTTAGGGGAGAAACAATTCAGGCCATAGCAGGCATATTTAATCTTCAGAACAAACTTCAGCTATTTATGACGTTATGTGGAACCTCCTTTACAAATTCTGCTTGAGACTTGTAAATGAGTTTTGCTGTGGGAAAAAAAAAAAAATCACACATCTTTCTGTTCAACCATTTCCCTGCATCTTTCTCTCTCATTCTATGGCTCAGGCTTTCCAAGTTCTTTTTATCTCTTTCTGGCCTTGTTCTTTAAAAAGGTAATGCTGTACCTGAAGTGAAAACCCTAGGACTCATCCTTGGCTCTGTTTTCCTTCACCACCCATATCGACTCCCCTTCCAAAATACACCACAAATCAATTTCCCTTTCTCCATCTCCAACACCACCAGCTTCAGCTCCTGCTTGGATCATTGCAACTTCCTTATTGGTCTCTCTGCCTATATTCTTACCTCTCATGGTCTCTTCTCCATGGAGTAGCCAAAGTGGTCTTTTAAAAGTATAAGGTAGATTATGCCATACCATGCTCTCAAAACTTTCATCATACTTGAATACAATCCAAACTCTTCACCTTGAGGGCCCACATTTTTGCTTCTCAAAGTGTGGTCAGCAGTTTCAGTATCGCCTGGGACTCAGGTGACCAGCTTGTCCAGGTTGGCTGAGGACATTCCCAGTTTTAAACTGAAAGTTCTGTGCCCTGAAAACACCTCAATGGCAGGCACACCTGGATAGTGTGCCTGTGGGGGAGCTTCTAAGAAACGTGGATTCTCAGGCCCTTCCTGGGCCTGTGAGTCCTAGTCTGAATTTTCATGTGATTCCTAAGTGGTTTGTTTACATTGCACTCAAATTTGAGAAGCCCTGAAAGAGATAAGCCCTGGGATTTCTTTGGAGGGAATGATGCTGAAGCTGAAACTCCAGTACTTTGGCCACCTCATGTGAAGAGTTGACTCAATGGAAAAGACTCTGATGCTGGGAGGGATTGGGAGCAGGAGGAGAAGGGGACGACCGAGGATGAGATGGCTGTATGGCATCACTGACTCTATGCATGTGAGTCTGAGTGAATTCCGGGAGTTGGTGGTGGACAGGGAGGCCTGGCGTGCTGTGATTCATGGGGTTGCAAAGAGTCGGACACGACTGAGCGACTGAAATGAACTGAACTGAACCTAGCCTCCAGGGACTGCCAGTCACTCTGACTTGACTTCCCTCGGGTGTGTGGTTGTATGTGCCTGTGGCAAGGTAGTATCAGGAGGACCAGCTAAGAGCCCCACTGCCTGAGCTCAAGGCCCATGTAGCTTGACCTTAGGCAAGCTTCCTTGTGCCTTATCACCTGTGTGAAATGAGAACATTTATGCATCTATTTGTGGTCAGTTGCTTCAGTCCTAGCCGACTCTTTGCAACCCCATGGACTGTAGCCTGCCAGGTTCCTCTGTCCATGGGATTCTCTAGGCAAGAATACTGGAGTGGGTTGCCATGCCCTCCTCCAGGGGATCTTCCCAACCCAGGGACTGAATCTGAGTCTCCTTCATCTCCTGCATTGCAGGCAGATTCTTTACCACTGAGCCACTGGGGAAGCCCTAACGCATCTCACCACAGGGCTATGTGATGGTGAAATAAGTGAATTAAGATATAGTACAGCACTGACGGAAGATGTGTATGACGCAATGCGCTATGTCTGTCACGTGTCTCATTAGAGCTGTGATCCTCCAGCTTGAGCGCGTCAGGAACACCTGCTCCGTAAACACACGCACTGCTGGATCCCATCCTAGAATTTTAGATTAGGTAGGTCTGGGGTGGAGGCCTAGAATTAGCATTTTTAAGAAGCCCCTGTGTGAACCACTGCCTTAGAGAGGTAGAGCTTTTGAAAACCACTAAGCAATCAGTGTTCCCCTTTAATTCTGTTGGAAGCACTGAATCACGTAACCAGGAATAATGTGGCACTGGTAAATCTAGGGGGAACTTGGTTTTCATCCTTTTCCTAGGACTCTGTCCTACCGAAGGCAATGTCTGTGTGGCTCCCAGCACCTTTCTGGGTGTGGTCCTCGTCTGGGCCCTTAGCCCGGGACTGGCCCGCCCATCAGCTCCATGCTCCTTGACTCTCTCCTCCTCCTCAGGTCTGATACTTGGGGCTCATCCTTTGCTTTTTCCTGAATACTGTTTTTCAGTCTGAAGGACACAAAAAATGCTGGTCCTTGGCAGACCAGTGGGGTTGACAGGCCTGGGTCCCGTGGAGGTGGTGGTGAGGAGGGGTGGAGAGGGGCAAGGCAGAGAGGAAGAAAGGAAGGGGGCTTGCCGAGTTCTGCCATCACGATAATAATATCCTGACGAGTGAAGCGGACCAGGCTTCTCCTGCTCGACAGCACCGGGATGGCCTGCCATTCTCTCAGGGGAACGATACCACTTCATTCACAGCCCTTCTGACATTGTTCCTCTCGAGTGAAACGTTCTTCCCCTCAGCTGACTCATTTGGTGGCAGTAACAAGTTGCCACGCCAGGGCACGAACTGACCCACATGACCTGCCGCTGGAAAATGGAAACGTCTCCTTGTGCTTTTCCTTAATCAGCACCGAGAAAAGTAATCCGTTTGGCTTCATCTTTTTCTCACTCTTCCAAAGCCTCGGTGACAGACCCCTGGTTGCTGGCCTGAGGCTGGAGCACAGAGGACATTACTGTCGGGTCACGTGACCGTCCAGTCTCAGAACTGGGGACGTGGAGTCCAAACTCCTGGCAAATGGCAACTCTAACCAAACACACCCATGAAGAGGGAGACATTGGTGTGAACAGACACGTGCTTTCTGATTCTACAGCACAGTGTCTTGGAGTAAATATTTACAAGCTCTGTGTCTAACGGTTTGAATCTTGTGATCTATAAAGACAGAGGGAAGAAGACATATAAAGAAGGCTGGGATGACTGGCATACACTTAACATTTTCAGGAAGATTCTACAGCTACCAGAGCACAAAGTAAGTCAGGGCCTAATAGTCTCACTAGCTACTTCAGGGCTCCTGGCAAGACAGCAAACATGGGGTTCAAGGGGCCCTGGGGGCCACCCGAGACTGGGAGTTCTTAACTCCTTCCATCTTGGCTTTCCAAGAAATGCCTAAGGGAGAGGCTTCCCGCAGGAGGGCAGACCTGTTGACTTCCTCCGTCACTGCTTTATTCTCTCTGATGCCCCCACCTCCAGTCTTTATGTCCCCTGTTACAGCCAGGACTGATGCTGGAAGTGCCTTAGGATGGTCAGTCAGTTCTCAGGAGACACTTTGCATCCCCTGAATTCCTGATCTTTGACTTCCCTTTTCCTGGCAGTTGTTTGTCTTCCCCTCCCAAAAGCCTCTGTGAAGATCTGCCACCCTTTCATTAAGTATTTATTGTCAGCTCTGTGTCCATCACTGTGTCAGGTGCTGGGGATTCAGAGATTAAAGACACCATTCCTGCCTTCAGGGAGCTCAGGGCTAATGTGGAGAGAGACATGTACACAGATACGAAGCAGGGATGAAAGGCTGAGTTCCTCGGGGTTTGGAAAACTTTGCTTTTCTGTCTCTTCTTTCACTCTATTATAATCCTCAGATAATAGGCCTAAAGGGGGCCTTAAGACAACATCTCGTATACTCTCTTGCCTCTAGATGGGCACACATGCAAACAAACCTGGGCCAGGGACATCTTCCCAGGAGCAGAGGCCTCTCCCGAGAAGCCTGCTCCTCCACCCAGGCCTTCACCTGTTGAGCTGCACTCGTGTCCAGCTTTCTGACAGCAGTGTGGTGCCGTTTCAGCTCCTGTCTCCCATTGTCCTTGACAATATGGAGTTTGGCGACTTAGGCCTATCCATAAACCCGAAGACTTATTAAATCAGCCCTTGGCCTTCTGGTCTCCAGAAGGACTAATCTGGGGGCCTGGAGTCATTCTGCCTTAGCAGCACCTCTCCCAAGTCCCTGTCATGCACTCACACTGTGTTCAATGCCAGGTGGCGAGATGGCACATGAGGCCTAGCGGTCACGTGCTAAGTGGATCCATGTGTCTGTTTCCCCCTGGGCTCCCCAGCCGCCCTGTCTTCCACATTCATGGAGGAGGGCATTGTTCATCTTCCCTCTGGAGCCCCAAGGTGGGGCCGGAGTTGCTATTAGGTGGCCAAGAAGAACCAGCCTGAATGGAATCCCAACATTTTTATTCCTGGGATCTGTGGGATTTATTTTTTCATCAGTTCTAGGGAAGCAATGAAAAAAAGGTGTCAGGCCTTGGGGATAATTTATATGAGTAAACACGTAAGGAGTAGGGTGAGCAGGAGCATGAGAATTAAGGCCATTTATCCAGGCTTGGAGGCTCTGTGTGCCCTCTGGTCCAGCCTTCCCCGCAGTCTTTATCTCATCACTTTAACCCTCTCGTGGCTCTGCTCCACTTGGGCCCGGCGCAGATCTCTTCCCAGCCCCAGCCTTCCGCCACCTCCCCCTCCCTTCCCGGGTCCCTCATTAAAGGCCGGGTGGAAGGGAGCAGGCGGTGGCGGTGGCCTCCAGCTGAGGCCTGCTCGCTGGTTCTGAAGGGAAGGCACGCTGGCTCCCCCCACACCTCCCACCCTGTCTCTGCAGCTTCCTCCGCCAGCCCAGCTTGTCCGGTGTGCCCTGTGTGGCCAGCCTGCGGCCGCTTTCCACCTTCTCCCTCTTTGCCTCTCGCTTCTCTTTAACTCTGTCCTCTGAAGATGCACTCTGCGCAGCCACATGGCACCAGGCTAGGATGCTTTACACTTGAGAGATGAAGCAATAACAGGTGGCAAGACCAGAGGCTGCAGCAGCCCAGGATTCTGGTTGCCATGGCAACATGTCAGACCTGTGGAGGGACGGGAACTGTCAGCCGTGGAGGGTGGTGGGGGAACAAGGCGGGTGGGGGGCGCGTGGAGAGGCACAGCTCCTCCTGGAGGGCTCTTCTCTCTGCCCACCCTGGGTTCCTTGAGCAGCTGCACCGTCCTGCTAGTTGGCCCTGGCTGGACAGCTGCGGGCCTGGGCTGGGGTGGGGCTGGGTGGTGGGCATGGAACATGGCCCTGAGGCTGTGCATCCTGGCAGGCGGTCGGAGCATCTGCTCGGGATGTGAAGTCATGCTTTTGTGGATGTGCCATGGAGGAGCCTGAACTTCCAGCTGCCTTCCTCCTTCCCTAGGACCCTAGGCAGGAGGCTTTGGTCTCGGCGGAAGCAGGTGAAGGGTTGTTGCTGGTGGCCAGCCTGTGGCCTCCATGCTTTCTTCTCCTGAGTGGCAGGCGTGTCACTCCAGCAATCAGACCGAGAGAGGCCAGACAGCCCTGTCCTGGTGGTAGTTCTGTGGAAGTTTCGGGGCCTTGCTTGCCCTTGCCACTTGTCCTGGCTGAGGTCAGAAGTCCTGTGATGTGCTCATGTGCTCTGACACCTTTCCTCAAGGACGGCTCACCCTTTCCCCAGTGTGCTGGTGGGATTATTTGGGACCTGGCTTTTCCTTTCTCTTGATTTGTTTTATCTGAATACTCCCTCCCACCTTCTGTTATTATTATTGTTTGGCATTTTTTCATGAACTTTGTTCCTGATTTCCATTTTTTTTCCTTTGAACTTTTAAAAGTTACCCCCCCTCACCTCCTAGGTGAACCCCTGAACTCTCAAAGTGTTAGAAAATGTTAGTCGCTGTCATGTCTGACTTTTTGCAACCCCATGGACTGTAGCCCACCAGGTTCCTCTGTCTATGGAATGATACAGGCAAGCATACTGGAGTGGGTAGCCATGCCCTCCTCTAGGGGATCTTCCCAACCCAGGGATCGAACCTGGGTCCTCCTACATTGCAGGTGGATTCTTTACCATCTGAGCCATGAGGGAAGCTCTCTTAAGGTTCACTTTATTTTCTCAGCAGCTTCTTTTTTTGCTTATATGATCTCAGCCCATGAACATTAATCAACAGAAAACCAAATCCATCATCGCAGACGCTGCCATCGACATACCACTCGCCTCCCCGCCATCCTGTTCTATGAAGCGGGACTCAATTTCCCATAAGCAGAAGTGGAATGTCTATTTAAATACTACTGGCAAGGTCTGGGCAAGCTTCCTATTTATAGTAAAATCCTTTTTATAATGACCTCATAGATGGTGCCAGGAAATTGCTCATGGATGGGTCAGGCCAAAGGGCAATAAAGCCACAGTGTGAGCTTTACTTTAAAAAATTCCTTCATGAGCCTCTGGAATCCTCTGGAGAAGTGTTTTCATGGCGTCTATGACCATAAACAGGGCCACCGGGATGGATTACTGTGGTAGAGACATTAAATGTAAGTTCAAAGGGAATTTCCGCTTTTATCAGGCCAATCTCAATACTTTTTATTGCTTTGGGCTTCCCAAGTAAAGTAATGGGGGAATCACGTTGACTTTAAAGAGATTTATGAAATATTTTATATGCAGAATTGGCTCTGGACTTCCTGGAGGCAGAGAAGTGTGATTAGAGGCAGAGTCTCTGGGAACGTTGATAACCCCGGGGGTGAGTCCCGCTTCCTCCACCTTTTAACTAGGCCCTGAAGCCAGCCCCTTCATCTCTTTGCGTTTCAGTTACCTCACCTGTCAGATGCTCCCGACTTCACAAAACTGTTGTGAGAATCACTGAAATCGTATGTGAAAAGCATCAGGGTAGGATATGTTACCACCTTGTAGTTGTCATATACGTCTGCTTCTTTATCTTCTCAAAAAGTGGTTGAACAGGGGGCTAAGTGGGTAGGCACAACCTGTTGTTCCCTTCTCAAGCTTAATGAAGAAACCCTGAGTTTATTTGTTTCATAAACATACTTGGATTTCCTTGAGAGAGTTCTAAAGATGGTTAAGATGGCAACTGAGTGAAGAAGAAGAAGAAAGGGACTTCCTTCTGGATTTGAGCAATGAATTTCACAGGCAGAGTAAACTTTTTGCGGACATCCTGCTTTTTGGAGATTATTTGCAAAACCATTCTGTATGATGCACATCTGTCTTTGAGAGGCAGTGACTGATGAAGAAAAACCCGCATTCCTGGAGGCCACAGGGTATGGCCCCCTTCTCTGTTTACCCTAGTCAGCCCCCACTTTTCTTGCAGAGAATTGTCTGCCTCCCTGAAGATGAAAATCAATGACTTAGAAACTGATTAAACAATCCAAATAGCAACTGATAAATGGATTAACCCTCTATAATGTAATTCTGCGAGCTTTTGTCTTCCGCCTTCCCCAGGTAAGTTTTTCTATTCCTGGAGGCAAAGAAGAGGCATGGAGGAAGCAGAGGCCAGGGGGAATCATATTAAAGAGGGTGAATCCGTTTATCACTTACTGTCTGGATGGTATTTCTGCTCACATATCTGCTTCCTTTTACAGATTTGTACCCTACGGGACCCTGATTAATGTTAGCCAGTGAATAATGAAAGATAGTGGCAGACGTTGGAATTGGGGAGGAGGAAGGTACCCTTGTGGTTTAGGCTGATCCCATAAACAGAGAGACTTCTCTTCTTTGTCACAGACAGAGTGTTAATATGACAAAGAAGTATCCACAATAGGGATCGAAAAACAAGGAAAATGAAGGCATTTCTCCTCATACAAAGAACCTGTCCAAAGCTTTTAAACCAACCCTTAGAAACTGAGATTTCAGTGCTTGAGGACATGCGCTGTTTTCACAAGCTTTGTTCTGAAAAATCATGTCCCAAGATATTCCTTTGCTTTTGTGTAAGGCCTTTCAGCAAGAGTGCCTTGTGAAAATCTTAAGCCTCAAGATACGCTCATTAGCTCACCATTCACTCCATGTCTGGTATGTTGTTGCTCAGTTGCTAAGTCCTGTCTGACTCTTAGCGACCCTGTGGATTGCAGCACACCAGGTTTCCCTGTCCTCAACTATCTCCCGGAGTTTGCTGCAGTTCATGTCCATTGAGTTGGTGACACTGTCCAACTATCTCATCCTCTGCTGCCCTCTTTTTGCCTTTGGTCTTTCCCACCATCAGAGTCTTTTCCACTGTGTTGAGTCTTTGCATCAGGTGGCCAAAGTATTGGAGCTTCAATTTCAGCAACAGTCCTTCCAATGAATATTCAGGATTGATGTCCAGTATGAGACTGAGCTAAGTGTCCAGTTCTGATTCTAGGGATCTGCTGATTAACTAGTCCTGGGTGCTTTCCATAACCAATGAGTCTGGACTTTAGGGAGATGGATGGGGCTGAACAAGAGTGGACACATATATCTGCCAACATGTGTATTCAGAGTCCCCAAGAGCATCTTCAGGGTCCTTCCTGAAATGATTCCCTCATCCTTGCTTCTTTGTTTTCCTTTTCAGAGACAGAAGGACTATTTCCTAAACAGGAGCCTCTTTCCCTGGGTAGGGCAAGGCCTAGGTAGTGGCCTTTTTCTTTCCCTATAGTCATAGCACCACTGATGGTTGTCATCTGATGTTTGGACCCTGAGGGCCAGTTATTCAGGGATGAGAGAGTCACTTGACTCGTAGGCTGTCTGGATGCTTCAGTGATCCAGGGATGCAATCAGAGGAGCAGGGTTGTTTCTCTACCAACACAGAACTGACAAATATTGCAAAAGTCAAACTCGGCTCTGAATGGCTTGCAAGACATTAGTACCATTGAACTGAGGAGAATCATAAAACTTGGCCCAAGAAAACAGCCTGGTTGTAACCAAGCCTTGGATTCTAAACCTCATATTCTTTCTGGAGCAGATTCAGCCACACCAGCAGGAGAAGAGGGGCCAGTGGAGACTCACTTCAGCCTAACACTGGATTTTTTAAAAAATATTTCCACAGCCCAGAAAGGACCGGATGGGACAGTCATTCCCAATAACTACTGTGACTTCTGCTTGGGGGGCTCCAACATGAACAAGAAGAGTGGGAGGCCGGAGGAGCTGGTGTCCTGTGCAGACTGTGGACGCTCTGGTGAGTGTGGCCCCTTCTCTCACCGTGTGCCTGTAGGCCAGGACCTCTTCCACTCTCATTCCTCTGCCATCTTGTCGGGGACAGGGACTGAAGGGTGGGTCCAGAGTGATGGTGGTGATTTTTCGAGTGCAAGGGGGATTTTCAGGCTATTTTGACTGTTTTTTCCTTCTTGAGTCTTAAGAACTAAAATCTGTGTTCTGGGATCCAGGGAAAAGGGAAAGAAGAAGGTGTGGGCTTGTGTCCGTCCGGCCTTTCCATGAGGTGGATATTTCTTGGTGTGTGTTGTTATGGACGACGGTGAGACAGTATGGAAACAGCCGGAGACAGAGGCGGTGTGCTTCCTGTATCGGGTGATATGCACATCACAAAAAGACGTGTTTGTTCTGTGGAAGTGCCCGGGGCAAACCGGAAGAATGTGGAGACATGAATGTTGAGAGAGCTGCCACACCTGGAGTTGTGGGGGAGTCAGAGACCCCTAGGCTTCTGGGTAGCAGCATAAATACCACCTCCATTGGCCACTCATCCCATTTCTCATGTGGAAAACCAAAGAGAGCCTGGTAGATCAACGAAGCAAGAGGGCAGGTGTTCTTAGGACTCTTCTGGAGTAGGCTTGTGATGTTTTGAATTTTCATCTTTAATCTATTCTAAGGCTAAACCTGGTTTTGTTCTTTCGTTTTTAAAAAGTCTTCAGGCTTTTGTTTTGCTTTTTTCATGCTGGATCATGGTTGGCTTTTCACATTGTTTTATATTGTAATGAGGCTCAAGTGCAAGGCAGGGAGGAAAGTTTCAGACTCATCTTTAGTCTCATCATCTGCTGATTAGTAGATGAAATTCAGTTCTGCTGGATGGCTGGTTCCAGCAGCTGGGAGTCATGGTTCCTTCTCACCTTTCTACCCAGCATCTGTTCAACTCCTAGTCCTGAGAGAGGGCCTGAGACGACCACACCTGGCTTTACTATAGCAGCTCAATTCTTCCCTGGCTCTGTCCGCAGACTCTAGCTTTTAGTCCTTTAATATTTGGTTTTGGATTGTTTAAGGTTTAAGATGGCAAATCAGTAACTGGAAAAGCATTGTGGTTTCCACTGCACACAACCGCCCACACTTAACGCTTAAGGACCCTGACAGGGTGGTCCATTGGTGCAATTCTGTCAGTTCCTTTACTTGGCAAATGTGATACCTAATGTTGACCTTTTTATTCTACTGGTGCCAGCTTAGACAAGGGGGCCCACGTGATAGTGGACTCTGGGATTTAGACACTCGAAAATGAGGCAAACTCAGAAAGAAAACGAAGCAAATGAAATTTAGTTCAGCATTTTTAAAGAGAAAACCATCAGACAAAATCTCTACCACCAGAAGCAGAGTTACTTGGTGGCAAGATATTCTAGTCAGAATTGTATGGACTGCTGTGGGTTGAGGATGGGTTAGAGAGGGCAGCTTCAGAATTCTCAATGAAAGCTGCTGAGATGTCCCCTCTTCCTTTCCTACAAAAGATGGGGTACTTGAATGTGACCCATGGGGGACCAGAAGTGGGGAGCTGGTTTTTCCTATCCAAAGCCTCTCTCTCCCACAGCCTTAACTCAGCTTATTCTTCCCAGGATCTGTCTGTTATACGACCCAGGGGGCCATTTTATACCAGCCTAGGTGTTCTCATTACATTCGCCAAGGATTAGTTTTGGTGGATAATTTAGTCTAGGTCTGACTCTGATGTTCCAGAAATAGTTGACACCTGGGGAGTAAACAGGTGGCATTAGCCCATGGGATATGCTTTGTGAAGGCAGGTGGGTGAATACTTCTCTAGGGCCTCCCTGGAGTCCTTCCAAGGAAGAGTGTGGAGCTCGGGAAAGCTGCCTTTTCCTTCCCATCTACTCCACTAGCTACTTTTCCTGGGAGAAAAAATGAGATCCCTGAAACTGACACTGTAAGTGGAGCCTTGTGACCTCAATAGGGGCAGTCCTGGGGCCCATTTAGAACGTGAAAGAGTTTGTACCCAAGTTTTATAGATTTCAGGATACTGTCTTTTATTCAGCTTTGCCACCCCTAGTTCCCACTTTCTGAGTGCTCTGAGTTAGACTGAACAACCCCAGACTTTCTGGGGTAACTTAGACCTGGGCATGTTTAAGACCTGGAGCGTGCGTTCACGTGCCTGCATGCCTGTGTGCACACATGCGTGTTTGTAAATGTGCATGTGTGTGGGTGCAGGACACAGACATGTCCTCCAGGGGTAAACAAAACGAGAGGCTCTTTGAATACCTACCACTTATCAGACTTTCCAACTTCTTTTTGCTTTCAGTGCAAATGAACTACATGTTGTAAGGGCAGAACTGAAAGGGTTTGGGAAGAATGGGATTAGAAACGGGGAAAAAGAAAAATAAAACGGATGGAGGCTTAACCACCTTGACCGGGTTATCTGACAGTAATACCTTTGTAAAGCTGACTGTCAAAATGAAGGACAAACATTGTGCAAAGAAACGCCAACAGAAAACACCAAAGAAATACCAACCAGGCTTAAAAACCACCAAGAAAACTCAGTGTCTGGGGCGGGTGGAGCGAGCGTGCATGTGAATGTGTGCCTTCGAAGAGAAGAAAGAAAAAGATCGTGGTTGAATCTGGCGCTGTCAGAGCTGCGGACAAATATATTGTAGTAGAGATGATGCCTTTCTGGGGAGGGGAGAACCCTTTTCCTTGGAAATGTTGGCTTTGTCCTCTTACCCCAAACCCCTGTCACCAGGTGACGCACCCAGTTAATCCCTTTGCTGTGGAATGATGTATGATCTTGCTATTAAGAATAACACTGTAATAATGTAATAAGAATATTAATAATGCTGTCTGTTGCTTAACCCATGTGCTGATATATTCATCATACATGTCAGCTCATTTGGGAGGAGAAGGCAGGAAGGAGAAGGAGGCAGCGGCCGCAGCACGCACCACGGAGGACTTATTCGGTTCCACGTCAGAAAGTGACACCTCAACTTTCCACGGCTTTGATGAGGACGATTTGGAAGAGCCTCGCTCCTGCCGAGGACGTCGCAGTGGCCGGGGTTCGCCCACAGCTGATAAAAAGGGCAGCTGCTAAACGCACGGGACAGACTCTCTGGGCAATTAGCCATCACCCTGTGACTTTGGTCATTGTTCTGGTTCTTATTCTTTTTTTTTTTTTTAAAGTGAGAGACAGTTTAGATTTTCCCTTCATCCTGGCTTTTTCCTCTCACCTTCCACACGTTCCTCCCCTCCTTTCCCTCCATTTAGGGTACATACAGCAGAAGCACAAACTACTGAAAGGAAGCAGGACAAAGGAGCAGAATTAGCAGTCCTTCAGAGAGACGGCCTTGCGATGTACTATTTATTTTCCATAGATATGGGAAGTTAGGTGGATTAGCTCTTTTTGGGGGGGATCTTTTTGACATGAGCAGAGTTGATTTCCTCAGTTTCCCTATTTATTGGCAAAACGAAGAGAGGAGGAACATTGGGTTCAGAAACAAAGAACCAATAATGTTTAAAAAAATGATTATCTATTCTAGCTAATATTAGTAGACTTCCTTTTTTTGAGACAGAGAGGGAGAGAGAAGGGAAATCAAATAAATGAAAGTAATATTCCATGTAGAAGAAAGCCTCTGTGGGGGAGGATTGATCCAAGGCGACCCCATCAGGAGGAGGTCCTCGATCGGAGGGGGTGGCACCGTCTGTACCCCATGGAGTCGGCGGCTCCCCACAGCAGACCCCGCCCCACTTCTCCTCGGCCTTCCCATCTTCCTCCCTGCTTGCAAGAACGCATCAGCAGCTCCTGGGAAGCCGGGCCGCCCATGTGTGGCCTCCGTCCAGTGCCCGGGCCCCAACCAGCAGCGCCTGCGGGATCCTCTTCCTCCATCAGCAGAGCTGCTGTTTGGTTGTTGCTGGTTTTTTCCTCGCCTTCCTCCTGGCAAAGAGAGATTTCCAAACTCAGGAATGGACTCTGAGCAGAAAGTCATGGACTCAGCAGTGACAAAACCACCCGAGGCTGTGCTCATGGAAGAAAGAACGTTACCTCACCGTAGAGTTCCCTCTCCCCTCGCCCCTGTCTAAAAACATATAAATACCCGTTGGATGATCGAGTCTCCCATATTTCTTCTATTTTTTATAGTGCCCTCCAGGCACTTTGTTTTATGTTTCCAATAGCACCTCCTGAAATAAACCAAAGCAACACTTGCTCAAGGCCCCTGGGGTGATGAAGACCGTCCACCTCGTTGCCAGTCCCAAGGATAACAGCTGTGCGGTCCTTGTCCAAAGGTATGTCCTGGCTGACTTGCCTTATAATGAGGGAATACCATCCTAGTTGTTTTGTTTTCTTTATGCTTTTTCCTTCTTTCTGTTCTCCTTTCCCCTCTTCTAACTTGTCTTTTGTTTTTCTGGGCTTGGACCCCCTTACTCATGTGGGAGTGGCCCCTGGAGCATCCTTCTACCCAGCCATCTACTGTCTGTGTGTGCATGCATACTTATGTGGGCCTGGCCCTAGGTGTGGGATATGAGTCTTGCTTGGACCCTAGGGGGCTCTGTGTGGAGAATGGGGGGTTTCAATTGCAAGAGAAACAGCTGGGGGAGTGCTTGGCTAACTGCCTCCTTTGGCTACGCCTGGAAGCAGAACTCAGGGAACTGAGGTTGGAGTTGGCAGCTGTCCTGGCATAGGAGTGAGGGGACTGCATGTCTAGGGTAGAATTCTTTGCTCTAGGTGCCAATTAAAAGAAGATCTCTGATTAGGTACAACATTTAACCCAGTCGATGTGAAGATTCTGAATTCCCCCCTAAGCGTGGTCAGGGTCTCCGGCCTTCCTGAGAGTGTAGGTGCAGAGACGTAGGGACTGCCCCTTGGCTTGGGTTGGGAGACCTTAGAGGCCACCCAGGCAATAGGCTGTAAGTGTCCGGAAGGATCTGCTTTGACAGTCCAGCCTTTGCAAAGCCTCATGAATTAGACCTCTCATTAAACTAATATACCAACCCAACAGAAGCAAGGACCAAGCAAAGAAACCCACAAGTAGACTCTTTATGCATCCCTTTCTGGTGGCCTGAGACAGAAGGGCTTCCGCTTTTCTCCTGCTTTAAATACCTAAGTGCTTTCCTGGGCGTTTGTGCTCAGTTGTGAGAGGATGAGAGTAACTACCTCACCCACTTGGGAGATGGTCTGCCTGATCTGTATGTGGCCCTGTTCTTAGAAAATACAGCATAAACCTCCAACGCTGTAATATTCCTGCGTGCTCACATGGGAAAAAGCCAGCGTAACTGGTTCCAGTTGGTTTCTCCTGAGGGGCTTGCAACCTGCTCTTGCTGCCATTCTTTACCCCTTTACTTCATCTGTTCTGTTACTTTGACTCGGGCATTGGATTCATAGACTTATAACGTGCTCCCACTGGTAAAATATGAGCTTCTACACTAATAAAAATGTATCCAACCAATCTACATGGTCATTTGAAATCTTGTAGTTGCTTGTAGTCCTGAAATTCTCAGTGACAGCTTGACTTTGAACTTGAAATTAAAAAAAAAACAACAACTCACATAATCAAAGCAAATTATGAAAGTTCATCTAATTATCAGAGTCTAGCTTGGGGTTCTGAAGGGAAACCACGAATGAACTGTCTAAACAAACTCCCATGCAGAGCTTTATCTGAGGATGGCTATTGCTCACCTATTTGTTTTACTGGCATAACTTGATCTTCAGTGTCTCTTGTTTAGGGTGGTAGATGTCCTCATCTTCCTTAGTTGGTGTAGCAAAGGTGGATGCAGTCATGCATCTTAGCATTACTTGAGTACCTTATCTCATCTTGCTTATAGTATCAGAATTTACAATCGTAAAAAAAAAAAAAAACAGACAGGAAAAGAACTGGAAGGGACTTTGAAGATGATCAAGTTCAAGTCCTTCACTTTTCATTGGGAAAGATCAACCCAGAGAGACTGAGTTACATTCGAGAGAAGGAAATGGACATTGCTTGGAGGCAGATGTCTTAAGGGGCACGAAGAAAACTCTAAAAGGGAGCTTAGGAGGAGGAAGCTGGCTGTCCTGGCTTTCCAAATGCCTTGATGGTTGATGTCATAGTTTATCCTCCTTTCTTTATATAACAATGGCAAACCATTTATATGCCAGGCCTTGTTCTGTTTTCCCTGGAACTGTTCATTTAATCCTCTTGACTACCTGTAAGGTAGGTGCTTGTATTACCCACAGTTTACAGATGAGGAAACCGAAGATCAGTAATTAAGGAATGTTCTTGAAGTCCCAGAGCTAATAAGGAGCCAGATTTTGATCCTTGGCAACCTGACTCCAGCACTTATACTATTTACTTTTAATATTGTTCTGCATTGCTCCTTGTCTGTTCCATATATGGAATATAGGTATGTATAGATACATCTCTCTTCCTTTTTCTCAGGTCCACCTGAGAACTTTAAAAGGTAATCAGTCTTATTAAAAGCAATTTCAAAACTGAAGAGTAAGCAGTTAGATTCCCCCAAAGATAATTCCAATTAAAATTCTGTGCACAACTTTATAGAGAGCTCATCTTCTAAACTACCATTTCTAGACATTCCCTCCTGATGCCTATTAGGGACAAAGATCTACTTTCTTGCAACCTCAGAAATTGCAAGAGTTGTGTGAGTAGTCAGCACATCTATTGTTTTGTTGTTGCTTTTGTTAAGTATCGATACTCAAATATTAGTACAAAATAAATTAGAGTCAACAGGATGAAAATGGTCTGATTAATTTTCTCTGTCCTCAGCTCAGTAAACGCCACCCCAAATCCTTCAGAAATGTCACCTAATTTTCTGAATCCTAGCCCAAAGATAGGAGAATCAAAGATAGTAGAACCTTCTAAATTTGTTGAAACATACAAAACCCCTGGGGGGAACTCTTTCTGTAAAGGTGATTATCGTTGTTGTCTACCTGCTGTTTTTTCCTACCTAGGACAGTCTAATCCTTTACATCTGTTACTGAGACCATGTAGAGAGCAGACCCTCTAATCACTATTAACACTGGGAGTGGGAAATTTGCATTTAATTTTTTTTTAAGGTACTTTAAAGTCACTAATGCGATTTGCTACTGGTATTTTAGAGAGAAAGATTTAATAAAAACATGATGTTCACATCAATAGTATCCCTTTAAGTCTTCCTGCTTACCTTGCATCTCTCTTTGCACCTAATGGGCTGCAGCCTGGTATTGCCTTTATATAGCACTTGAGGGAACACAAGATCATTACTCAGGGAGAGAACTAAAGGCTGTTTGGAGGTTCTCACTTCATGGTGGAATAAAATTAATTAATATTATCCCAATATGCCTCCTGTTACGTCTGATGAATATCATCTTGAACTTGTACTTAAAGTTTGAGTAGACTCATGTGTTAGGAATTTTTCTATGGGGGATTTTTTTGACTCCTGGAAGTGAAGTTACTTGTGCCATGTATTTTCTGAGTGAGGCATTTTTTTGAGTAGAAGCCTAGAGTAGAAAAGTCTGAACTCAATCCCTTTGTGAGTTTGTTTCCATGAATCTCTGCCATGGTTTCTCTATCCCTAGGATATGGACGTTCCTTGTGTGTGTTAGTTGCGCCGTCGTGTCTGACTCTTTGCAGTCCCATGGACTGTAGCCTGCCAGGCTCCTCTGTCCGTGAAATTCACCAGGAATGGACACTGGAGTATTCTCCAGGCAGGAATACTGGAGTGGGTAGCCATTCCCTTCTCCAGGGGATCTTCCCAACCCAGGGATCGAATCCAAGTCTCCCGTGTTTTGGACAGATTCTTTACCATCTGAGCCACCAAGGAAGCTCTGGACATTCCTTACCCTATCACAATCCATAATCAACATTACCTAACCATGATTCTTCAGACAACCCCGTGAGGTAAAATAGATTTTCTTTATACCCATTTTGCTGACGAGGAGACTAAGGTTTGATTAGGTTAAATGACTGGTCTGAAGTTCCTGGGTCAGTAGGTGGTGTCTCGGTCTCTCTTGCGTGCGGTCAGTCAAGGGCTTTGAGGTCTTTCACTCAAGACCTCACTGGATTGAAAGGAGGCAGCTGATGCTGTAAAAACCAAACCAAATCAACCCAACCCAACCCAAACCAAACCAAACTCCTAAATCCCAGCCTATTATCCCCTTAGAATCCTGTTGAGAGGTGGCAATGTCTAAGTTTTCATGAACGTCCCCAAAGAACTGAGGTTGACTGATGGTCAGTATGATTGCTGGTGGTGACATCGGAGTGGGGTAGGTGGAGGGGTGAGGTGGCAGGGAGTGAAGATCTCAGACTCTGTTTTGGTCACATACCCAAGTACTTCTAACACTGAAACACTGAATTATATGATTCTGTTGTGCTTAATAAAAGTGATTTCTGACCATTTACTCAAAATAGGAAAAACTGCATAGGGAAAATCATTCAACTTGATTGATTTATAAAACAGTTGAGAATGACAGAAGATCCTTGTCAGAACTAAATTATTGGCTAAAAAGCATTTGCAATTAGGTTTTCAAAGTGTTTTAACACTGGCCCTTCGCCAATAATTAAGACTTAATTTTTTTGTAAGTTTTAAAATAGTTTTCATACTTACAAACTTGCACAAGTAATACAAAGATTTTCCATACACTCTTCACCCAGATTCTTCAATTAACCACAGTACAATGATCACAACCAAGGAATTCACATTGATGCAATACTACAATCTACAGACTCTATTCGTGATTGATTTACTCCATTATGAGTGACTCAGACATTTTGCCTTTAAGCTGAGGTTTAAGCTAGTATGTAGAATATAATATTTTCATTCGTTTAGTGGCTAGTGACTGAGTAATGGCAGCTCAGCCTTGTGAAGGATAGGATGAAATTAAACACAGGGTCAGTGGATTTATTTGGAATCTAGCTGGGCAAACTAGATATTAGTAAGTAGTTAAAAACATAAGAGTGTCATGGGATGGTATGTGAGTATTTTTGCTGTGAATCACAGTAGTCAGGGAGATTTTCTTGGAGGAAGTCATCCAGATCAACAAAGAGCTGTAGCTTGACTATTGCTATTTAATCTGTAGGCAAGGGTGTCTATTGTGAGAGAGAATGAAGATAGTGCTGAATAAAAAGCAAAACTGGGAATCATAGCCTGAAACGTAAAATGGCAAAAGTCACAGTATTTTTAAAAAGTGCTTTCATATTGTTCTTTAGCATTTTGTCTATGTGTGTCCCTAGCATTAGTGCTTATCAAAACACATTGTGATTTTTTTGGTAGTCTTTCTCATCAAACAGATGGTGTGTTTCCTTGAGGGCAAAATAATGTCATGCATGTCCCTTGGACAGTACCCGACACCACTGTGCCATAATTGTTTGTTGAGATAAACAGAACTGAGCAACGTTTCTGAGCTAATTAGTGGAAGGATTTAGTGTCTCCTTCTATGCACAGTGGATGCTCAAGAAATTTTCTTGGCAGAAAAGTTGAAGCCATAGCTGGACACAGCATCCATTGGTCAAGTGAAGGAGGTAAATGAGAGCCAGAGGCAGTGGGGGGTGGGGGTGGGGGAGGGAGAGAGAATGAGGCTATGAAGATGGGGTGAGGGGCAAGTAGGAGATCTGTGGAGTAATGGAAAGTAAGCCTCCTTAAGGCGGCTGAGAGCAGAAGGCTGAGATGCAACAGGACATCCCCAGTGGCCCACATTGGCCAGAAAGAGAAAATGGATGTAGGAGCAAAAAGTTGGGCACCAACCAGCTACTTTCTAGGTGGCTTAATTAGGGTAGAAGAAGAATGTGTGTGTGAGTGTGTTTGTGTGTGTGTGTTGGGGGGTCAAAGGTAGAAATTTGAGGAAATGGAAAGGATGTGGGGTATGGTTATGAGACAGACTCACCAAGAAAGCAATGAAACAAGACTGGATGGGTGGGGATCTGGGCCACTAGGGGAGGGACTGAAAGACTCCTGGCAGAGGGTGCAAGTCTGATGGATGCCCAACTTGGCAAGTGCTCTCTGGGGGCTCTGGAGAAAGGCCAGCTGGTTCTGTTACTGGAGTGAAGGGGCTGGAGGAGATAGAACAGAGAAGAGATGAGCACAGGGGAGGGTGAGGAGGGGAGTCTGGGAAGGGACAGCAGAGAAACAGATCCAAGAAGGGGGCAGTGGGATGGGATGGGATGTGGAGGAAAGATTCAGGAACAGGGGTGTAGGGAGAGCTTGGCGGCAGGTGGAAATGAGGCCCTTCTCAGTCTCCCTTTAAAAGCATTGGTGGATAGACAGAGTCCTGGCTTTGGAAGTGCATCAAATCCAGTCCTGTACATCTGACCAGTGACGCCTTGGGTACCAGAAGCAATGAGGGATGGGAAGGGGAGGTGCAACTTGGAAGAGGCTGAGCAGCTCATTTGGCTTTTTTTTTTTTTTTAAGCTCATTAGATTTTGAACTTTGTTCCCTGCTGGCTTGGCCGCTTTACAGTTGAACCCTCCCCTCTCCTCCTCTCACTGCTCAGAGTGAGCTGGACACCATGGGGAGACCCATCTCTGCCCTCAGGAACTGCTTCTTGGGGCGAAATGTGATAGTCCTTGGTTTTATTGCTTATTCCTTTGTGCCGACTACTCCATTCCAAAGACCAAAATAACCTGGCAGACTTCATTTCAGCTAGAAGCAAAATCCTTGCCCGGCCGGTTCCCATTCAGGCTACAGGGACCCACCTGGTTTGAACTGCCACCACGTTCCAAGACTGACTCCGGGGATCACTGGGCTAGTTGAGGACTGGAACAGATATCTTGACTTTGGTTTTCTCTGAAACCCTGGGGCAGGATTGGGGATGAGAGCGTACGCATGAAGCAGTGTCCTTTTCGCCTTAGACCAAACGGGGCACCCGTTGGGCTTTGCTGTGACTGCTCCTGGTCCTGTACCATAGATACTGCTCGTTTCCATTTAAGTGACAGATGACAGGTTCCATCATAATGGTCCTTCTGGATAATGGTCCTTCTGGAGCATTTCAACAGGGAAAAGATTGTTTCACTTCCAAGTAGAGGAGCAAAAAGTAAAGTGAAAGTGAAGTCGCTCAGTCGTGTCCGACTTTTTGCGACCTCGTGGACTGTAGCCTACCAGGCTCTCCGTCCATGGGATTCTCCAGGCAAGGATACAGGAGTGGGTTTCCATTTCCTTCTCCAGGGATCTTCCCGACCCAGGGATCAAACCCTTGTCTCCCGCATTGCAGGCAGGTGCTTTACTGTCTGAGCCACATTTTGCTAATACCCCGTTTTGCCTGCTACGCCACCTAGGCATCAAAAATCCAGCTGCACCCTCTGTTTCTCATGTCATTCTGTTGTCCAGGAGCAGCTGATCACTCCTGTTCCTGGCTGATGTTGAGCTGCTGGTGTTGAATGAAGGCACGAGGGACAGCTAGTCTGGTGCTCGCTGTGCATAGCGTGGCCTCATTCGTGTGGCAAATTGTTAGTTGATTCCGTTTTTTTTTTTACTCCCCAATTCATTTCATTTCCACCACTTCCTTAAATTGAAATCTTTCTTTTTTAGGCAGTTGTCCTATGCTGTTGTTTTTTTTGTTTTATCTTTCATTGCCTTTCCCTCTGCAGTCGACGCTCTGACCCGGAGACGCCGGCATCCTTCAAGCAAGCCGTATCTGAAGAAGGGGGAGAGAAGCCACGAGAGCCAGCCCCTCCTCCTCCTCCTCCTCCTCCTCCTCTCCCCTTGCCTGGCCCCCTCCTGCGCATGTGTTTCCGCCAACACAGGAGCCTGGATTGTGGACAAGCCTCCAGCGCAACTCAGCTCCGCTCAGAGAAGTCTCGGGAATGGCCTCACTTTGTGCAATAAGAAGACTTTTTTTTTTTAATTTTTCATTTTTTTTTTAAGTGTCTGTGAGAAAAATATCCAGGTCAGACTGGAATCGCTCTACCGTAGAAATAACTGAACACAAACAGACTTACAGGGAAAAAAAAAAAAAGAGTTAACTATTTTATTTATTTCAATATTTAAAAAAAAAGGTGCTGATGTGGCACAGTATTTTTGTTTAAAGTACCTTCAACTTTAAAAGTTAAAAGCAATTTTTGTGAAGACATGAAAATCAATAGAGGACTTACTGTAAATAAAGACTGCATATTAATTCTAAGGAAAAATACCCCACATTTTTAATAAGAGAATAAAGATCAACTCTGCTCTCTCAGGCTTTTTAAAAAGCCATTCATGTATGTTCTTAAGGTATTTTTATTTCTGCAAGTTGGAAGTGGTAAGTGAGGAGTGATCAGCTTTTTTTTTTTTCCTTCTTCAAAAGTCTATTGAAAGTGTTTGATTATGTGTTAAGACTTGACTGAAATAAATTAGCCACAAGGGCTATCAGCAGTCTCTCCACTCCCCGCTAAAACAGTCAAACAAACAAACTCTCCCCTCACCCGAGGCAAGCCCCATTTATCTGATGTCAAGAAGCAGCCTGCCTTCTGATGAGGCCTAGTTCTGAAAGGAATTCCATCTAGCGATTAAATATATCTCTGCAAGTGCAACAGATTTAAACACAGACAGCTTTGTTTAAAATAATCCAGTGAAGAAAGAGAAAGAGGGGAGGAAAAAAGAGGACAAAAAGTAAGCATTTGCTGGGATGATACTGAGTCCATTCCCTGACCACTCCTAGAGGAGGCTTGCAAAGGGAGCCTTCTGATCTGGCTTCTAGATGTCCCCAAGGGCGAGGCCTGACGATAGAAAGCTCACATTCAGTTGCTGATGGGGAGAAAGGCGGGTGAACTGTCCTTTTATGGCCATGTTAGTGGACGTGAATGTGACCTATGAGACACATTCAACATTGTGTCTGCGGCCTAGTGAAGGAGCTGGGGTGACTGGCTGGGCCACTGGGTTTTCCTCCCGGTCTTATGCATTCAGGCTCTTGAGTTTCCCCCACTGCTAAGCAGAGTCATAATAATCAATGCACCGTCTAACGCTGGATATTCCTCTCAGGAAAAGTCTTGGGTGACAGTGTTAGTGGGATGGTTCTGAGCCCGAGAATATCTCTTTCACCTTAGCGAGGGGAGTTGGAGGGGCACAGAATTCTTGCCAGTCCGTTCAAGGCCAGTCCCTGGGGGAGATCACCAAGAGTATCTTTTTTTTTTTGTTTTAAATCATTTTATTGTCCTTTCTGTGACATTTTCTGATAGAAAATGTCCTTTATCAAAATGATAATTATTATAATAATCCACTCTCCAACCAACTCCCACAAGTTATAACATGCGTAGAATTGTGATAAAGTTTTGCATAATGTAGGGTTTGTATCAAGTTTGTGTAAGTTTTGGTTAAAATAAAAGCCTGTTTCCAATGCTCCTATAGCATCTCTGTAAATGTTGCTTTTCCATCCTCATCCTCCATGAGTTCAACTTTCACACTGGCCTGTAGTAGGGGCTCCTGAAAGGATTCTGCCCAGTAGCATACCCAGGATCTGTTGAGCCCCATTGTCTTGTTTAGAAGCACAGTCCAGAACAGAGGCTGCCACTGGCTTGGCTGACAGGTGGTGACTTGGAAAGTGAACAATGTCCAGGGTTGGTACCAGCATCCGAGCTTTGAGTCCAGAGTTGCTGTTACCCACCCACCATCACCACAGCCACCGCCACCCTCTCCATGGCCAAAATGGAGCTATGGAGAGCTTGGTTATGTGTACTGACCTAAGATACCCATTCAATGTTGCTGTCACACCCTGTGCTAAGATAGTTTTGCACAATAATGTATGATGTAGTATGTGCTTGGGAAAAACTGAGAGGTTAATGTTTCCACTTCTTGCAAGGTAGTGGTGTAGCCTCCCCAAGCTGCCAGTTGGCACAGCTGTAAACCTGCCCCCTACCCAAGATAAGTATCTCCTTGAGTGTGGAGCTGGACACTTCTCTGATGGGTCCTCTAGGTCAGAGTGAACCAGGCCAGCCTCTCATGCCAGATTTGCCCCCTGAGCATTGCCAGCTCACACACAGGCCAGATGGAGATGGAGCAGGACACTATGATGTTGCTGCTAGCATGTTCCATCTTCCTTTAGACGTTATGGATTTTATACATTTCTCTAGCAGTAGAAAAGATATTCCCCCCAATGTACCCTCCTTAGGGTTTTCTACTTTTTACTGTGGGTGAAATATACATGATATTAAATTTATCATTTTAACTTTTTGAAGTGTATGGTCAGTGGCATTAATTACATCCACATTGTTGTGCAACCATCCCCACCATCCATCTCCAGAACTTTTTCATCTTTTTCAACTGAAGCTCTATATCCATTAAACACTCTCCATTTCCCCCTCCCCAGCTCCTGTCAATCACCATTCTGCTTTTTGTCTCTATGAATTTGATTATTTGAGGTACCTCATCTAAGTACAATCATACAGTATTTGTCCTTTTTGCCAGACTTGTTTCTCTTAGCATATCTTCAAAGTTCATTCATGTTGTAACATGTCAGAATTCATTCCTTTTTTTAAGATTGAATACCATTCCATTGCATGTATATATTACATTTTCTTTATCTGTTCATCTGTTTATAGATACTTGGAGTAGAAGTTTTAATCATTTATTACACACTACCCACTTCCTATGTGTGCATGCTAAGTCCCTTCAGTTGTGTTCGACTCTTTGAGACCCCATGGACTGTAGCCCGCCAGGCTCCCCTGCCCATGGGATTCTCCAGGCAAGGACACTGGAGTGGGTTGTCATGCCCTCCTCCAGGGGATCTTCCCGAACCAGGAATCAAACCTGCATCTCTTATGTCTCCTGCATTGGCAGGCAGTTTCTTTCCCATTCGTGCTCCTGGGAAGCCCACCCACTTCCTACAATGACTCAGATTTGAGATGCCTAAATTCAGAGGTTACTGAGGGATTTAAATATCTTCTTAGGAGGGAAGTGATTGCACCTGAAATTCTTCTACTTTGTACCCTAGAAGAGGGTACTTTGCCTCCGAAGGGCAAATACTTTCTACCTAAAGTGTGTTTTGTGCTAGTGCTAAATTGCTTCAGTCATGTCGTACTCTTTGTGACCCCTCAGACTGCAGCCCGCCAGGTTTCTCTGTCCATGGGATTCTCCAGGCAAGAGTACTGGAGCTGGTTGCCATTTCCTTCTCCAGGGGATCTTCCTAACCCAGAGATCGAACCCACGTCTCTCTTGTCTCCTGCATGGGCAAGCAGGTTCTTTACCACTAGCCCCACCTGGGAAGCCCATATAAAGTGTGTTTTACTTCATGGCTAAAGGCNAGGCAAGAGTACTGGAGTGGGTTGCCATTTCCTTCTCCAGGGGATCTTCCTAACCCAGAGATCGAACCCACGTCTCTCTTGTCTCCTGCATGGGCAAGCAGGTTCTTTACCACTAGCCCCACCTGGGAAGCCCATATAAAGTGTGTTTTACTTCATGGCTAAAGGCTTTCTCTGTAGAGACTGTCTTTGGGATGCTCGTAGGGACAAGATATCTAGCATGGAGCTGTAAATAAGGACAGAGGAGACCCTGCAGAATCTAACGTCTCTAACGGCAAGTCATGAGGCAGAGATTGCCTTTTCTAAATGTCTGATGTTTTGTTATTGGCAAAGTACACGTATGCTTTCGGTCTGTTGGTGGTCACTGACCAGGAGGGTGGGGGAACGTGTACATGTGAGTCAGAGAATGAGAGAAGTCATTTCTCCTCATTCATTTGGAAATATTGAGTTGACCTAAAAATTTGTTGGGGTTTTTCTGTAAGATGTTTTGGAAAAAGTTGAACAAGCATTTTTGCCAACCAGCTCAGAGTGAGCTGGACACCATGGGGAGACCCATCTCTGCCCTCAGGAACTGCTTCTTGGGGCGAAATGTGATAGTCCTTGGTTTTATTGCTTATTCCTTTGTGCCGACTACTCCATTCCAAAGACCAAAATAACCTGGCAGACTTCATTTCAGCTAGAAGCAAAATCCTTGCCCGGCCGGTTCCCATTCAGGCTACAGGGACCCACCTGGTTTGAACTGCCACCACGTTCCAAGACTGACTCCGGGGATCACTGGGCTAGTTGAGGACTGGAACAGATATCTTGACTTTGGTTTTCTCTGAAACCCTGGGGCAGGATTGGGGATGAGAGCGTACGCATGAAGCAGTGTCCTTTTCGCCTTAGACCAAACGGGGCACCCGTTGGGCTTTGCTGTGACTGCTCCTGGTCCTGTACCATAGATACTGCTCGTTTCCATTTAAGTGACAGATGACAGGTTCCATCATAATGGTCCTTCTGGATAATGGTCCTTCTGGAGCATTTCAACAGGGAAAAGATTGTTTCACTTCCAAGTAGAGGAGCAAAAAGTAAAGTGAAAGTGAAGTCGCTCAGTCGTGTCCGACTCTTTGCGACCTCGTGGACTGTAGCCTACCAGGCTCTCCGTCCATGGGATTCTCCAGGCAAGGATACAGGAGTGGGTTTCCATTTCCTTCTCCAGGGATCTTCCCGACCCAGGGATCAAACCCTTGTCTCCCGCATTGCAGGCAGGTGCTTTACTGTCTGAGCCACATTTTGCTAATACCCCGTTTTGCCTGCTACGCCACCTAGGCATCAAAAATCCAGCTGCACCCTCTGTTTCTCATGTCATTCTGTTGTCCAGGAGCAGCTGATCACTCCTGTTCCTGGCTGATGTTGAGCTGCTGGTGTTGAATGAAGGCACGAGGGACAGCTAGTCTGGTGCTCGCTGTGCATAGCGTGGCCTCATTCGTGTGGCAAATTGTTAGTTGATTCCGTTTTTTTTTTTACTCCCCAATTCATTTCATTTCCACCACTTCCTTAAATTGAAATCTTTCTTTTTTAGGCAGTTGTCCTATGCTGTTGTTTTTTTTGTTTTATCTTTCATTGCCTTTCCCTCTGCAGTCGACGCTCTGACCCGGAGACGCCGGCATCCTTCAAGCAAGCCGTATCTGAAGAAGGGGGAGAGAAGCCACGAGAGCCAGCCCCTCCTCCTCCTCCTCCTCCTCCTCCTCTCCCCTTGCCTGGCCCCCTCCTGCGCATGTGTTTCCGCCAACACAGGAGCCTGGATTGTGGACAAGCCTCCAGCGCAACTCAGCTCCGCTCAGAGAAGTCTCGGGAATGGCCTCACTTTGTGCAATAAGAAGACTTTTTTTTTTTAATTTTTCATTTTTTTTTTAAGTGTCTGTGAGAAAAATATCCAGGTCAGACTGGAATCGCTCTACCGTAGAAATAACTGAACACAAACAGACTTACAGGGAAAAAAAAAAAAAGAGTTAACTATTTTATTTATTTCAATATTTAAAAAAAAAGGTGCTGATGTGGCACAGTATTTTTGTTTAAAGTACCTTCAACTTTAAAAGTTAAAAGCAATTTTTGTGAAGACATGAAAATCAATAGAGGACTTACTGTAAATAAAGACTGCATATTAATTCTAAGGAAAAATACCCCACATTTTTAATAAGAGAATAAAGATCAACTCTGCTCTCTCAGGCTTTTTAAAAAGCCATTCATGTATGTTCTTAAGGTATTTTTATTTCTGCAAGTTGGAAGTGGTAAGTGAGGAGTGATCAGCTTTTTTTTTTTTCCTTCTTCAAAAGTCTATTGAAAGTGTTTGATTATGTGTTAAGACTTGACTGAAATAAATTAGCCACAAGGGCTATCAGCAGTCTCTCCACTCCCCGCTAAAACAGTCAAACAAACAAACTCTCCCCTCACCCGAGGCAAGCCCCATTTATCTGATGTCAAGAAGCAGCCTGCCTTCTGATGAGGCCTAGTTCTGAAAGGAATTCCATCTAGCGATTAAATATATCTCTGCAAGTGCAACAGATTTAAACACAGACAGCTTTGTTTAAAATAATCCAGTGAAGAAAGAGAAAGAGGGGAGGAAAAAAGAGGACAAAAAGTAAGCATTTGCTGGGATGATACTGAGTCCATTCCCTGACCACTCCTAGAGGAGGCTTGCAAAGGGAGCCTTCTGATCTGGCTTCTAGATGTCCCCAAGGGCGAGGCCTGACGATAGAAAGCTCACATTCAGTTGCTGATGGGGAGAAAGGCGGGTGAACTGTCCTTTTATGGCCATGTTAGTGGACGTGAATGTGACCTATGAGACACATTCAACATTGTGTCTGCGGCCTAGTGAAGGAGCTGGGGTGACTGGCTGGGCCACTGGGTTTTCCTCCCGGTCTTATGCATTCAGGCTCTTGAGTTTCCCCCACTGCTAAGCAGAGTCATAATAATCAATGCACCGTCTAACGCTGGATATTCCTCTCAGGAAAAGTCTTGGGTGACAGTGTTAGTGGGATGGTTCTGAGCCCGAGAATATCTCTTTCACCTTAGCGAGGGGAGTTGGAGGGGCACAGAATTCTTGCCAGTCCGTTCAAGGCCAGTCCCTGGGGGAGATCACCAAGAGTATCTTTTTTTTTTTGTTTTAAATCATTTTATTGTCCTTTCTGTGACATTTTCTGATAGAAAATGTCCTTTATCAAAATGATAATTATTATAATAATCCACTCTCCAACCAACTCCCACAAGTTATAACATGCGTAGAATTGTGATAAAGTTTTGCATAATGTAGGGTTTGTATCAAGTTTGTGTAAGTTTTGGTTAAAATAAAAGCCTGTTTCCAATGCTCCTATAGCATCTCTGTAAATGTTGCTTTTCCATCCTCATCCTCCATGAGTTCAACTTTCACACTGGCCTGTAGTAGGGGCTCCTGAAAGGATTCTGCCCAGTAGCATACCCAGGATCTGTTGAGCCCCATTGTCTTGTTTAGAAGCACAGTCCAGAACAGAGGCTGCCACTGGCTTGGCTGACAGGTGGTGACTTGGAAAGTGAACAATGTCCAGGGTTGGTACCAGCATCCGAGCTTTGAGTCCAGAGTTGCTGTTACCCACCCACCATCACCACAGCCACCGCCACCCTCTCCATGGCCAAAATGGAGCTATGGAGAGCTTGGTTATGTGTACTGACCTAAGATACCCATTCAATGTTGCTGTCACACCCTGTGCTAAGATAGTTTTGCACAATAATGTATGATGTAGTATGTGCTTGGGAAAAACTGAGAGGTTAATGTTTCCACTTCTTGCAAGGTAGTGGTGTAGCCTCCCCAAGCTGCCAGTTGGCACAGCTGTAAACCTGCCCCCTACCCAAGATAAGTATCTCCTTGAGTGTGGAGCTGGACACTTCTCTGATGGGTCCTCTAGGTCAGAGTGAACCAGGCCAGCCTCTCATGCCAGATTTGCCCCCTGAGCATTGCCAGCTCACACACAGGCCAGATGGAGATGGAGCAGGACACTATGATGTTGCTGCTAGCATGTTCCATCTTCCTTTAGACGTTATGGATTTTATACATTTCTCTAGCAGTAGAAAAGATATTCCCCCCAATGTACCCTCCTTAGGGTTTTCTACTTTTTACTGTGGGTGAAATATACATGATATTAAATTTATCATTTTAACTTTTTGAAGTGTATGGTCAGTGGCATTAATTACATCCACATTGTTGTGCAACCATCCCCACCATCCATCTCCAGAACTTTTTCATCTTTTTCAACTGAAGCTCTATATCCATTAAACACTCTCCATTTCCCCCTCCCCAGCTCCTGTCAATCACCATTCTGCTTTTTGTCTCTATGAATTTGATTATTTGAGGTACCTCATCTAAGTACAATCATACAGTATTTGTCCTTTTTGCCAGACTTGTTTCTCTTAGCATATCTTCAAAGTTCATTCATGTTGTAACATGTCAGAATTCATTCCTTTTTTTAAGATTGAATACCATTCCATTGCATGTATATATTACATTTTCTTTATCTGTTCATCTGTTTATAGATACTTGGAGTAGAAGTTTTAATCATTTATTACACACTACCCGCTTCCTATGTGTGCATGCTAAGTCCCTTCAGTTGTGTTCGACTCTTTGAGACCCCATGGACTGTAGCCCGCCAGGCTCCCCTGCCCATGGGATTCTCCAGGCAAGGACACTGGAGTGGGTTGTCATGCCCTCCTCCAGGGGATCTTCCCGAACCAGGAATCAAACCTGCATCTCTTATGTCTCCTGCATTGGCAGGCAGTTTCTTTCCCATTCGTGCTCCTGGGAAGCCCACCCACTTCCTACAATGACTCAGATTTGAGATGCCTAAATTCAGAGGTTACTGAGGGATTTAAATATCTTCTTAGGAGGGAAGTGATTGCACCTGAAATTCTTCTACTTTGTACCCTAGAAGAGGGTACTTTGCCTCCGAAGGGCAAATACTTTCTACCTAAAGTGTGTTTTGTGCTAGTGCTAAATTGCTTCAGTCATGTCGTACTCTTTGTGACCCCTCAGACTGCAGCCCGCCAGGTTTCTCTGTCCATGGGATTCTCCAGGCAAGAGTACTGGAGTGGGTTGCCATTTCCTTCTCCAGGGGATCTTCCTAACCCAGAGATCGAACCCACGTCTCTCTTGTCTCCTGCATGGGCAAGCAGGTTCTTTACCACTAGCCCCACCTGGAAAGCCCATATAAAGTGTGTTTTACTTCATGGCTAAAGGCTTTCTCTGTAGAGACTGTCTTTGGGATGCTCGTAGGGACAAGATATCTAGCATGGAGCTGTAAATAAGGACAGAGGAGACCCTGCAGAATCTAACGTCTCTAACGGCAAGTCATGAGGCAGAGATTGCCTTTTCTAAATGTCTGATGTTTTGTTATTGGCAAAGTACACGTATGCTTTCGGTCTGTTGGTGGTCACTGACCAGGAGGGTGGGGGAACGTGTACATGTGAGTCAGAGAATGAGAGAAGTCATTTCTCCTCATTCATTTGGAAATATTGAGTTGACCTAAAAATTTGTTGGGGTTTTTCTGTAAGATGTTTTGGAAAAAGTTGAACAAGCATTTTTGCCAACCCACTATATTAATTTGTATGAAGAGTTAGCTCTGGGTTTGAATTCAGATGCCTACAGGGCAGGTATCTTTAATGAGTAAAACAGGCCAGGCATGAGAAAATGAACAGTGCCAGGGAGCCTTTATGCTCAACTTTGGGCACATGGGGGAGAACAGAGAGGGTTGGCGGGGGGTGTGGAGAGCCAGAAAGCTCCTGAGAGCACCTGTGCTCTGAATGAGGCAGCTCCCACAGCTCAAGGTGGTGCTGCCTGCAAGAACGGGATCCCAGGGTACCCAGGTCCTCTGGTTTTTCAAGAGGGGCCAAAATTTTTAAATATTTGGGAGATCTCCCCATTTTAAAATGTTGGTTGTAAATTGAAAACACTGAAGAACCACTTTGTGTGGAGGAAATCAAACGTGAGCATGTAGCAGATACCCTCTGAAGGCTTTGGGGCAGCTCGCCAGCCAGGTGGTGAAAATTGAGGAAGTTGAGGTTAGGGTGCCTGACCAAACTCCATCATGACAGTAGATCCTCGACTTAGCCTGTGAGTGCGTCTGGTGGTATCCTGAATTAGACCTGTTACCTGCTGGGAACGGTCCTTTGGTGGCCCTCTGGATGGAACTAGGTCATTATTCATCATGTGTTAGGGATTCAGGATGTGGTTCCAGGAAGAAATGTTCCCCCATCCAACCCTCTGAAAGATCTCCCGTTTAAAACCCTGGGCACAGCTGTAAGTTTAAAGATGTTTTTTATTTCACATTATTATTGATGATGAGTTATCTGTTATATCACATTCCTTTTATCCTTTTTTTTCTAAGAACTTCAAATTATTCCATATGATTAGAACTAAATTCACTTTATTGTATCCCCAAACCAGCAAATTCACAACTTCTTTTGATTTAAATAAAACATATTTATACATATATGATATCTTACAAAATGTCTTCTGAAATAAGTTACATATGAGATTCCCTGGTGGCTCAGACAGTAAAGGGTCTGCCTGTTATGTGGGAGACCCAGGTTCGATCCCTGGGTCAGAAAGATCCCCTGGAGAAGGAAATGGCAGCCCACTCCAGTATTCTTGCCTGGAAAACCCCATGGATGGAGGAGCCTGGCAGGCTACAGTCTATGGGGTTGCAGAGTTGGACATGACTGAAATGACTTCATATCATATATCATAAGATATAAAATACTTTTAAATTTAAATAACAAAAATTCTGGAGGGATATATATATATTACATATTATTATATTTTATTATATAAAGTATATTATATTATATTTATATTAAGGGGCAGCAGAAGATGAGATGGTTAGATAGCATTACTGACTCAATGGACATGAATTTGAGCAAATTCCAGGAGATAGTAGAGAACAGAGGAGCCGTATTTAGATTTCTCTTGTAAGTATTTTATATCTTTTATGTACCTTATTTCAGAGGACACTTTGTAAGAGAGTCAAACCAGATTTTATGCAAAGTGAAAGTGAAGAAACTCTGTCAGTTGCTCAGTTGTGTCCCACTCTTTGTGACCTCATGGACTGCCTGGTCCACCAGGCTCCCCTGTCCATGGGCTTGTCCAGACAAAAATACTAGAGCGGGTTGCCAATCCCTCCTCCAGGGCATCTTCCTGACCCAGGGATCAAACCCAGGTCTCCGCATTGCAGGCAGATTCTTTACCGTCTGAGCCACAGGGAAGCCCATTTTATGCAAGTGAAAGTGAAAGTGAAGTCACTCAGTTGTGTCCGACCCTCAGCGACCCCATGGACTGCAGCCTACCAGGCTCCTCCATCCATGGGATTTTCCAGGCAAGAGTACTGGAGTGGGGTGCCATGTGCAAAAACTAGTCACTTGGGTCACAGTTGTTTTTTGGTTTTGTTTTGTCAGGGTGGAAAGAAGATTATTCCGAATAAGCAATTTGTTTTCCTTGTGGTTTATAATGGAGGGTTTGAAAACTTTCTCTATAAAGACCCAGACAGTGAATATTTCAGACTTTGTAGTTCAGACGTCTGTTGCAACTACTCAGCTCTGGAGTTGTAGCATAAAAGCTGCTTGAGTTAGTATGTAAATGAATGGACATGGTTGTGTTCCAATAAAACTTTATACAATAATAGGCAGCTGACCAGACTTGGCTCAGGGTCCATTGCTTGCTGATCCTGATTTAGAAAGCAACTATTATACTGTTAAGTTGGGTGGTGATAATTTTCAGGTATTTTCCAGGTTTCAGGACTGAGGAAAAGAAGAATTTCAAATCAGGTGAAGGGCTAGGAGTGCATTCCAGGGTCAACGATGTCTGCTGTATTGAGATCTATGTGAAGAAATGTTTCAGAGCCAAAAATTCTATCACAAGATTTTAGAGTGCTGTCTACCAGAATTTCCAGCTTGAGTCCCGAATACAAACTGCAACAGTGCACAGCTTACCTAAAGAATCTGTCAGTAATCCAACCAGCCTATGTACTAGTCATATATAATAGTGACTCTGGAGACATGATGACTAATATAGTTCATCTCTGGTAACTTAAGTAGGAAAAAAGGCCAACTTTAAAATAGTTAGATTTGTACAGATGGTGCCTACGGGCCTGGTGAACGTAGGCAGTAGTGTGTCATCTGTATCAGATAAATGATAAAGGACATTTAGTGGAACTTGACACGGAAGGCGTGGAGTTGCTGTAGTTAGAGAAATGGTCTCTCTCTGGTGACTACTGATTCTTCTGTGATTGTGTGGCTCTCTGAAATTGTTAATCGTGGGGGTATGAGGATGTTACCTTGATACCTTTCTTCCTAAGAACTCAGACTCTTGAGTGGTCATATTCAGAATCAGGAGACTTTGCCCACCTTCTTAACTTCACATCCCCAAAGAACTGATAAGAAATCATTTCCTTGGATGGTGGAGAAGATTCCTGATGCTAGGCATCCTATTGAATTAAATCCTGAAGGGTAGTCTATGAGATAGTCATGCTAAGTGGCAGCATCCACGTGAAATTTATCCATGATGTCCTCTTTAGCCCTTGCTAGAAGAAGCTCAATTGTTTGGAAACATACAAAACTTTCAGATCTCAGGATACCTTTTAGTGGTGCTTATTGCTAAATTCCCCTGCTTATTTGCAAGTTTCCTTAAAAAAGACAGGGGTTGAGTTGGGCAGGTTGTATATTAGTTCCATTTGCTGTAAGCTCTGCCTTGTGAGCACATCTGAGTTCACCCACTTGTCAGTTTTTAGGCATAGACTGGAAGGAGAAAGAGTCTTCAGACCAAAAGTTAGAAAATCCTATTATGACTCAAGTTAATGTATGGCAGAAACCAACACAATATTGTAAAGCAATTATCCTCCAATTAAAAATAAATAAAAGAAGTAAGTAAGTAAGTAAAGTCACTCAGTCGTGTCCGACTCTTTGTGACCCCGTGGACTGCAGCCCACCAAGCTCCTCAGTCCATGGGATTCTCCAAGCAAGAATACTGGAGTGGGTTGCCATTTCCTTCTCCAAGGGATCTTCCCGACCCAGGGAAAGAAAATCCTGTTTATATTTTACATAAACATGGTGTGAGCAGCACCCTCCCTTTTGTTTACACCAGATATTTCCTTATACCAGAGTAGAAAATACTTGATGAGAGGTGATAACAGTGGTCATCAATGGTTTAGCACCAATCTGACTGATAGCAATTATATTGACTGTGCTATTAGTGATCACCTGGCAAGGCACAATCATAGCTGAGATGGATCTGGAAGTCCTAGTGGAACATTAGTTGAAGGAATGTTGTGTTGTTTATTTTTAAGTAAGCATGATACCAGGATGTGTTATATTGGGAATACTGGGCAAGGGCTGGAAAGTACTTTTCCACCCCTGTTTAATATTTGATACCACCATGTTCAAATTAGCTGAAAATAACTGTGTAAAGGTCCATCTAGTCAAGGCTATGGTTTTTCCAGCGGTCATGTATGGATGTAAGAGTTGGACTATAAAGAAAGCTCAGGGCCGAAGAATTGATGCTTTTGAAATGTGGTGTTGGAGAAGACTCTTGAGAGTTGCTTGGACTGCAAGGAGATCCAACCAGTCCATCCTAAAGGAGATCAGTCCTGGGTGTTCATTGGAAGGACTGATGTTGAAGCTCAAACTTCAATACTATGGCCACCTTATGCAAAGAGCTGACTCATTGGAAAAGACCCTGATGCTGGGAAAGATTGAGGGCAGGAGGAGAAGGGGACGACAGAGGATGAGATGGTTGGATGGCATCATCGACTCGATGGACATGGGTTTGGGTGGATTCTGGGAGTTGGTGATGGACAGGGAGGCCTGGCGTGCTGCGGTTCATGGGGTCACAAAGAGTCGGACACTAGTGAGCGACTGAACTGAACTGTGGAAAAATCAAAAGATGCAAAGAAGATTATTAACAACATGTTTAAAGGGGTGGAAAATAAATCCTTTAAGAAAAGGTTAAAGGATTTGGGCTTGTTTAACTTGAGGAAGAGATTAATGGGTCATTTAATAACCATCGTTATTTGTATCATTGAGAAAAAAGAGGCTGACCGGTTGCTTCTGATCTCTAGAGAGGACAAGAGGAACACCTTGGGCCTTCAAACAAATCGACAAACTTCTTTTGCCATCAAGGGTTTTTGACAATTGAGGCTGAAATAGAACTTGCTGCTGGTCAAGCATTTCTCCTGCATAGAATTAGGGGCATGGACCAGATTACCTCTTGGGGGCCAACCTGGCTCTGCAATGCTTTGAATTGCAGCTGGGCAACCTGAAAGGGTACCTGACTCACCACCAAGGAGTGGGAGACAAGGGAAAAATTAGTCTCATGAGTGCATATTATAATTACTAACTAAAATACACTTCTAAGCTTGCTCCTATGCACCCTGGAGCAATGTCTCAAGCCTGCATGGGGACTCTTCTTGTTTTGATAGTGTGAGACACCAGCTGGAGAGTGAACATGGTGGCGAGAGGCATTTTCCTTCAGAGAAATACCCAGTGTGGGTAAAAGGAAATAAAAAGCAGTGGAATAGGATAGTAAGGCCAAAAAGCCAGCAAGTAAAAGCGGTTCCGCTGAAACTCCATCTGAATTCCCATTTCTCATGTGATTGGACCCCACCATGTCCAGTGTCAGCCTTGGCACATGGACTTCATAGTTGCTCATAGGGCCTGGAAATTATTCTCAGTTGGATTTTGGTTGAATGATCTTGCTGACATTCCTGGTTGTGTACTCTCTTTTCCCCAGCTTGGTGGGGAAAGAAAGGTTTTATTAGAAGAGAAGGTTAATTTTATATTTGTATGTATTATATAAAAATTCTCTTGGGGAGAGGGGGTGATCAGGATGCTTTCTAAACTTAGACAAGAATGTCTATAGATTAGTTTTGTTTGGTATTTGATTTAAAGAAGCAGCAAGGATTGTACTGCATTTAGTGCGTGAAGTCAACTTTCTGTGGTCCAGAAGTATAAAAGAGGTTGGAAATGGAGGTGACTTGTGTAAGAAGGGTGGAGGAGGGGCGTGATGAATTGCTAGCATTAACACTTATGCTGAAACTTCTACTTGGCTGGTGGTTTGAAATCTTGAAAACTTCTTTAGTTAAAATAGATCGTTTTCCCTCCCTAGACATCAACATTTCATCTATAATTGAAAAATAGATCAATGCACTTTGACCACATACTGTTACTTTGCATAATGACCCTCTAGTTATTGGCTTATGCTGAAACTTCTACTTGGCTGGTGGTTTGAAATCTTGAAAACTTCTTTAGTTAAAATAGATCGTTTTCCCTCCCTAGACATCAACATTTCATCTATAATTGAAAAATAGATCAATGCACTTTGACCACATACTGTTACTTTGCATAATGACCCTCTAGTTATTGGCTTGTTTTATGCTATTGGTCAATTAATCAAACATTTATCGAATGCCTTCTGTGTGGCAATACTGTGCTAGGTTTTGCAGGACATAGAAGATGAGCAAAGGGGAATTGAAACGAACTTTGGGGGATACTTTCTATGTGCTGTAAAGGCTTCCCTGGTGGCTCAGATGGTAAAGAATCTGCCTGCAATGCGGGAGACCTGGGTTCAGTCCCTGGGTTGGGAAGATCCCCCGGATAAGGGAATGACAACACACTCCAGTATTCTTGCCTAGAGAATTCCATGGACAGAGGAGCCTGGTGGGCTATATAGCCCATGGGAGTCACAAAGAATTGGACACACCTGAATGACTAACGCCATGTGCTAGTCATCAGTGGGCTTCTTATAGGTGGTAGCTTGTGAAGGCCATGTTTAGTCCTTTCAATTTAAGATTATTATTCCTATTTCACAGAGATGGAAATTGGAGCTCAGGGAGGTGGAATTGATATAGCAGTTACAACTGGTAGCACCTGCTATTTCTAATCGAGGATTTTCTGGCCCGAGACTCTATTCACTGTATAAGACATCTTTTCTGCTCATAAGGAGGAGAGACAGGTGGTTAGTATATTATTTAAGACAAGACCACCTAATTTTGTGCCAAGTTGGTGCAAAATCTAAGTATCAGCAGAGTGCAGGTCTTCATGGAAAGATGAGTAGAGTCAGGTGGGCAAAGAGAAAGCGGGCAGCTGACGGCAATAGTGGGGAATGCCAGAACAAAAGTTCAGAGGTGCCACTGACACTAGGTTTGAAACCCATAAAGATGAACCTGAAGGGCATGGGGGAGGTCCTGGGCTGTAGTGAGACTTAGTAATATAAGTAGCATCTGCATTGTGGTGAGGCCCGATCCACAGCAAATGAAAATCAGGAATGGGAGAAAGTCAGGGGTGTTTTGAGTTCTTGAGCAGCAGGATGTGATGTTTAAGATGGTTATGTGAGCAGAGCCCCCCTACGCATGTCAAGAAGTTTGGGTTGTACACGCTTCCCGCTAGACTGCCTCTGACCCTGTCCTAATTGTAGGATCCTAACACTTATGGGGGAAAGAGGCGATCAGAATTCCTTCGAAATGACTTGTAACAGAACCCCAGTATATCTTGTCTTCTGTGTGACACTGTCATCTCGCTTGGTATCAAATGGTTCTGTGGGCATTTCCACGAAGTATATCCCCAAACCAGAGAACCTGCTGTTATACTACTGACTGCTTTGCAGTGCACTTGGAGAGGAGTATGGGATATCCTGAGAGGCTAGTTGGCCCAAGAGAGCTTTGTATCTAGAGAGCAATTGAAATTTGGGATCAAGATCTATAATTGTCTTGCTAGTCAAGTTAGAGAAAGGGTTTATTTGCAATAGGTACCCTTTAGACTGAAAGGTCAGTGAGGAAAATCAAGGAACCCAGGCGTAGTTTCTGGCTATGGCCTTTGGGTGTAGAAGCTCCTTTCAGTACCATTGTCTGGATACCCTTAGCTGATTTTTACATGTTGGAGGATCAAGAAGTTGTGAGGCTGCAATCTCCTGCCCCCACTTCTGTGTCTCTATCCCAGGCTTGTACTCCACACTTCATCTTGCTGACGGGCTCCTCACTGGCCCCCAAGGCTGGAAGAGTTGTAGCCAGGTGTGAGGAATATGGATTATGAGTCCAAAGACCCTGGGCCCCAGTGGCCAAGGATGGCTGGCTCTTCCTAAGCCACAGCCATCACATTCTCCATGGAATCTTCCTATCAGCCTGGACAGGGTTAGCCCTGAACCACTTAGCAGATAAGAGACCAAAACGCAGAAGGGTTAAATGACTTGGCCAAATCTACACAGAAGTAGAAGGGCCCAGATTGAGCTTCCGGGTCTTCTTTCTGATATTTCCATGAGTGCATTTGCATGCTTGTCACTTGCCTGTATTGTTCAGTGACAATTGCCTTGGCTTTAGGCACAGCTGACAGTGGAAGAGCCCTGGACTGCAAAGGTTGTTTGGGAAATTCTCTGGCAGTCCGGTGGTTAGGGCTCTGCTCTCCCACTGCCAAGGGTCCAGGTCTGATCTCTGTTCGGGGAACTAAGATCACACAAGTTGTGCAGTGTGGCCAGAACCAAACAAAAGTGTGTAACCGTGGGACTTCTCTGGTGGTCCAGTGGTTAAGACTCAGCTTCCCCTGCAGGGGTCTCAGGTTTGATCCCTGGTCAGGAAACGAAGAGCCCATATGCCACACAGTGGGGGGAAGAGAAAGAAAAGCCGTTTATCTGACAGCACAGAACTGAGGCCCGCAAGAGAGGGATATCCACCTTCCCTGGGAAAAATGATTGGATGGCAGCCTCTGCACCTACTCCTCCCGCTCCCATCCCCCAACGTTGATGTAGCACTTGGGCCTCTTACAGCACCGTCTCACCAAACTCTTTCAGAATTGCTCTCCCCTTCATCTGCCTTCGGACTGTAACATTGCCGGGAATCTGTTGTAGCCAGTGTTCCGGGGCTGAGTTTTAACTGCCTCTAGTGCGATGTTCTGGGAGTTTCATGCATCCACCTATAGCGCCTGCAAACTGGCTTGACATTTCACTGTGTGCCTCGCAGGCACTGCCTTTAGTGGTGAGTGAGGTCTATCACAGGCAGCCCTGTGAGAGCGGGCTTGGCCCCACAGAGGCTGAGAAGGTTGGCTTCTGGAGAAGTCTCTCTGCCTGATGATTGACGCAGGGAGACAGAGCATCAGAGACGGCAACTTGCCCGCCCTGCTCCCTCTCCATTAATTCCAGGAAAGTCTGCAGCTGCTCCCCACTGCTTCCGCACCATCCTGGTCTCTCCACTGTGCTAATCACAGCTCATTTCTGCTGCATGCCTCATTTGGGGGAAGAGCGCTCCAGGGCTCCCAGAATGTGAAGAGAAGGAAGCGAAGGACGGTTGGCCAAATGGGTCAGCCCACTGCCACTGGGACTGTCACTCTCCTCCCCCGAAGGCCCCTGTGCCTTGTCCAGGGCTCACTGGGCGAGAGTCTCCCCTTGGGCTTTTCCCGGGACCAGGTGGGGCTGGCTTTGGATGCTAAGGAGAGAAGGGAGACCAGGCTTACTGAGCACCAACTGCACGTCATTGCGTGTGCATGCTCAGCCATGTCCGACCCTTTGTGACTCCATGGACTGCAGCCCGCCAGGCTCCTCTGTCCATGGGATTCTCCAGGCGCGCATACTGGAGTGGGTTGCCATTTCCTCCTGCAGGGGATCTACCTGACCCGAGGATTGAATTCACGTTTCCTGCATTGGCAGGATGAGTCCTTACCGTTAGAGCCACCTGGTTCTCTAATTTCCTTACCTCCTTTAATGACCTGTGACATTGGGCCCATTTTACAAGCTGAGGGAACTGAAGTGGAGAAAAGTTAAATAGTAATTTGCTCCAAACTCGGCAAAGGCATTTGTCTATTTGATTTCAAAGGCTGTGCTCTTTCTTGCCATTTTTCTTTCTTTTTTTTTTCCTTTTTAACCATTGCCCAGGGAGGGAGACCCTCCTGCATCCTCCTCCTCTTTCCTTTGGCTTCTGTTCATTCTTTTTCCCTCTCCCCAGCCTCCTCCAGGAACCTGACTATTTTCTGTAAAAACCAGAGTCTCATTGGCTCCAGGGTGAATCCATCCTCGACGTTACCCACTGGCTGGCCAGCTCTGCCAGTTTAGGCATATGCTAATGAATGCAGGTTTCTCAGTAAAGGGCAAACTGGCAGTTGCAAAGAGCCAGCTGCCCTGGGCAGGCTCCTCGTGCCGGGCAGCTCTGTAGGACCAGTTTAGGTGGCTGTGAGTCTGTCGGGAGGGGAGCAGAGTTCTCTCTCTCTTCTAGGCAGGGAACTTCTCCTTTCCTGGGACTTCTTTCCCTTTCATTACTTCTTTTTAAGACCCCTGGGCCTCATTTGGTTAACCTTCCAAAGAAATTCAATCTCCGTCTTTGTAACTAAGGAATCCAACCTGGTATTGGTCAGAGGATCTTGAAAATTCCAGGGTGCCATTTTAGTGAGAATGTGACCTTAAAAAGATTTACATTTTTCCTCCATCCCCCTGTCTTCCTGCCTTATTCCCATTGTCCAACAAAGGAATGTTTCTAAGCAGAGTATCCCATCTGTGAAAGCCTTAGAGCTATCCCTTCTGGAAAGTTCTACCTCCCAGGAGTCTGTTGAAAAGGGAGCAGGACGCAGAGTGGGTGGTACCCAGGAATATTTTGCCCGCGGGGTTCCGATGTGCATTCATCCTTCCGGAAGGCAGAGTCTGGGAGAAGTCAGCTGGTGAGGTCCCAGGGGCTCTTGTTTGCAGCGGTGAATGAAAGAGAGAGGGGCAGCAGGAAGCAGGACGCCAGGAGCCCCCCTCAGGGGGATGCTCCCAGAGGCCCATCCACGCTGTGAAAAGACTTAGTAGGCCTGGGTGAAGGTCCCAGCCTTGCTACCACCATGCCCTACGACCCGAGGCCCATAGTTTCACAATCTGGACCTCGGTTTCCTTGTATTTTTTAAAGAAGGGGTTGGACCAGGTGCTGACAGTCACCATGACCGCTAACCATGGAGGTGTAGACGCCTCCTCCCTCCTCTCTGTCCACTCACCCCCGTGACTCCCCCGGCCCGTCCGCTCCGTCCACCTCATCCCTGGCTGAAGAGGCAGACGGAGACTCGGCCGGGTCAGAGGTGGACAAGCGTCTTCCCGGTGGGGCGGTGCCTGCGCATCTGCCGAGACTTGAGGACTGCTGCTGTTTGCCCAGCTCCGACTTCCAGAGCCAGGCCCCGCTATCCCACCCTCTGGGCCCGATTCAGACGGAGTTGTGTTGGTCCCCATGCTGCCCTGTCTTAGGCTGCCGGGTGCAGAGGCTTCAGACCTGATCCAAACGAGAAGGAAGTGGAGACGCGGGAAAGTCATTGCAGGGACCTCAGAGCTCCCGGGGGGCCAGCGGGCATGAGGCTCTGGACTCCCAGTGCTCCCAGTTGAGCACTCTCTCCCCTGCCTCCAGCTCTCCCTTTCTTTAAGCTCGGTTTCTCCCCCTTTTGGTTTCACAGAGCTAATTAACTCCTTTGCCTTTTAAGCCCTTCCAGTTTCTCACCTTTAACTCTGTGAAGGTGGGGTTTGGAGGGGGCCAGACCTGGTTTTGCCCTAGGATAATTCAGGACTGCTTTTAATCCCACATCCTAGATTAGCTGCCAGGCTGGGACAAGCCGTCCCCCCAGATCCTCACACCACCCTGCGGAGCCCTCAGGTTCTCTGCACCCCTCACCCCAGCCCCCGTCACCAAGTAGCCTGCAGAATGGAGGCTTTCACAGCCCGTGGTGGAGAGGGAAGCAGGACCTCGGTGCAGGTGGGCAGCCTCTGACCTGGGGAGCTGCTGGACGGTCAGTGCACCCTGGAGTGCTGCTCATCGCACCCCCACCCCCGGACTCTGTGCGTCAGGAGGAGGTCGCTCCCACTCCTGTTTCCTTTGGCCCAGTGGTTACCCGAGGGGAGGTTGGGGTAAGATGTGGTCGGCATCTCGCCTCTGGTGGCCCTGAATAAATGACCTCACTGCTCTGAGCTTTAGTTTCCATCAAATGGGGACAGTGACACCTGAGTCACAGGTCGTTTTAAGAATTAAATGAGGACCTGTGTTCAGAGTGCCTCGCACCCAGAAAGCATGTTGATAAATGGTAGCCATTAGTAGTAATCATACTAATATCCCTCTAGGGAAGACTCGGAGAATCGAGTTTCTGCACCTTGTTAAAAATTCAGCTAGAATTCTGCTTGTGTCTTCTGAATAAGCAGGGGCCCAAATCTCTTTCCTAGGTTCTTATTTTCATCCTCTTACTCGTTCCTTCTAGCTTCCTTCTTTGTGGTCTCTCACCTCTTTCTGTGTCTCCTTTCTTCTTCCCTGGTCCTTGCCCCAGCATTGACTAATCCTTCTGAGTCTTTCTCCTCTCTGTTCTCATGATGCTGGAACCTGTGGTGCCTTCTTTTCTTATTCATGAGCTGAAATGCACCCTGGCAGTTCTGAAAGCTGGTGCCTGTGAGCCCCACCTCCCACCCCCAGGAAGACACTGCAGCCCCTGGCTGCGGGCTCTCCTCCTGGCTTCAGGGTCTGCGCCGCCCCTGGAGATGAGAATTTCCCCTCACTGGTCCTTTGCCATCTTGGCTCTTACTTACTTTCTAGTCTTCGTGTTTCCCGCCACCAGGGCAGTGGATCTGTGAGTCAGTGACTCAGCGGAGAGGTCTGTGCTGCAGATATCAATCTGGGAATGACAAGTGTGAGATGATATTTGAGGGAACTGAGTCAAACTAGATAAAGAGAAGAGTCTGGAGTAAAGAGGAGGATCCAGCAAAGGAGACTGAGAAAGGGCAGCGGGGAGATGGGAGGAAGGCAGGTGAGTGTGCTGAGGAGAGAGTGTGCAGGAAGGTGGAGGCACAGGCCCTGCCAAGGAGCTGTGCTAAAAAGAGGAGCGGGACCTGGGCCCCTGATGGAGGCAGATGCTCGGTCAGGGTCTGCTTGGGAGATGGGTGCTCTTTTAGCATATTCGGATTTATTGTGGTAAAGGTCTCATAAAACACCCTACTTTAGCCATATGTAAGTGTACAGTTCAGCGCGCCAAGTGTGTCCACAGTGTTGTGCGGCCCTCACCATCATCTGCCTCCTGAATTCTTCCCCCTCCTAAACCGAAACCCTGTCCCCATTAAACACTGAGTCCCCAGCCCCCCTCCCCAGCACCTCCACCTCCTGGCCCCTGGCATCTACCAGTGTGCTTTCTGACTCTAGGAGTTTGACTAGTCTCAGTGTCTGGTATAAGTGGTGTCGAACAGTATTTGTCTGCACCTCACAGATATTGGTGCTTCCCTGGTGGCTCAGAGGGTAAAGAATCTGCCTGCAATGCGGGACACCCAGGTTCAATCCCTGGGTCGGGAAGATCCCCTGGAGGAGGACATGGCAACCCACTCCAGTATTCTTGCCTGGAGAATCCCACGGACAGAGGAGTCTGGCAGGCGACANAATCTGCCTGCAATGCGGGACACCCAGGTTCAATCCCTGGGTCGGGAAGATCCCCTGGAGGAGGACATGGCAACCCACTCCAGTATTCTTGCCTGGAGAATCCCACGGACAGAGGAGTCTGGCAGGCGACAGTCCACGGGGTCCCAAAGAGTTGGATGCAACTGAAGTGACTGAGCAGGCATGTATGCAATGTATATAGGAATGCATTTTTAAGGTTAACATATTATATGTCCTACAAACAGACTGTACTTTCTTTCTTCCCCCCACCCCCGCCCCATTCGTTCAGCATATTTGTATGCTGGCAGAATGATTGACTAGAAAGAAAGAAATTGATGTTTCAAGAAGGAATTATAGAAGGAACAAAGTTCCCAGGAAGATGTGAGAAGTCGGGCTCGAGGCACAAGTAGGAGTTGGGAGAGTAGCTCCTGATATCAAGAAGGAGACAAGTATAGGGGCACAGGGGCGAGGAGGTGGGTGGAAGCACGTGGAGAAGACGAGAAA
Organism: Oreotragus oreotragus; assembly: GCA_006410675.1. Taxonomy (NCBI): domain Eukaryota; kingdom Metazoa; phylum Chordata; class Mammalia; order Artiodactyla; family Bovidae; genus Oreotragus; species Oreotragus oreotragus. The sequence goes on from SJYX01000851.1 coordinate 321,602, forward strand.
GTTTTATTCTTATTACGTATGTATTTTTTTATATGTATAAGTCAACAAGAAGAGTGTGAGGAAGGGCCGTGAGGTCTGGGGGATTTGAGAAGCTGGAACAATGTGGGAGAATGGTTTGCCAAGTTTTGTGGTCACCTCTCAGGGTAGACTGGTTAGCTCAGTGGTGTGATTTTCTAAACCTGGGTTCAGCATGGAGCCCGTGGAGGGTTGGGCTTATCTGGAGTTAGGGTGAGTAGGAAAGAGGGAGAAAGGGGTGAGCAGGTAGATGCAAGGGTGTGATTTCAGGGATGGTTATGGGGTCAATGGCTATAGGCTTACGAGAGGTGTTAACCGAGAGGGTAAGTGGTATGAAGTGTGAAGTCAGTGTGTTGGCACCCTTGACCCATGAATTGATGGAATCCTCAGGAAGTTAGAACCAAGCTGGTTATTACTAGTTGTGCTCTTTTGATTTTAGCTCAAGTGTATCCCTTTTTAAAATAATTGAATAAACACTAAAATAGTAAATGGTGAAAAGCAATGCTTGTTCTAGGGCTGTTGGATTCACTCATCTTTCAAAAAGTCCAGTTTAATTAGGCTGCAAAGATCCTCAATGATTCATGATGACACAGTGGAAATGACATCTTATGTCTTTTCTACCCCAGTCAGATTAGTCCCACAAACACTGGGATGGGCAGTGTGCTGCTGTCTGAAAGGCCTTATCTTGGAGACGGAGTGTGTGTTGCCTTTCTCTGGCTGCTGAGGGGAGGCTAAGGCCTCCTGTTTATGCACAAGACCCCTAGGTTGGTGGCAAACAGAACTCTCAGGAAGACAGCTTATTTCTGGACACTGGCCAGTATGAATTGATGTCCTTTGTATCCAACAATCACAGGACTGCCTGAAACACTTAAGAGTATGTTGACAGTAGGCTCTGAGGTTGAGAGAAATACAGAGTTTCTGGGAATGGGAATAGAGGTTTATTTGTTAGTGCCAAGACAAAGCCAAAGAGTGGGAAAACCTTGCCTTGGGAAAGAATGTTTTCCATTTTAGTAAAGCAGGAGCACATACCCCATCGTTGTAGTCCTCACAATAGAAAGATGGAGTGGGCAGGAAAGATTCTGGAGCCCTCATTTGACCAAGATGGATTCAAGGTCAGAGTAGCCGGTCAACTTGTCCATGGTCCTGCACACCTGCCTCATGGCATAGCTTGCTGTGTGCAGGAGCCTCAAGGAAAATCTAGGAAGCAGAGGGTCATCTAGTGCAGCCCAAGGACCTGACATCAGGGTCTGCATGTTTAAGCCCTCTCCAGGGTACTCTGGAGCTGGAGAGCCACTGGGTCAGCGGGATGGCCTTGCAGTGGCCTGAGGAATTGGGTGGGCCAGTCCGTGGGGTCATGAAGAGTCCATCCTAGGAACTTCTATTGGGGACACTTCTATAGGGACATGTCCCCCTGAGGACAGGAGAGTGACAGAGGTGGGTTCTCGGGACGTGTGTTGAAGAAAGGGAGCAGACTGTGATCTTCAAGGAGACTGAGAGACTGGGTAGAGGGTGCCCCAGGGGGTAAGAACCTGAACAAGGTAACCTGGTTCAGATCAGCCCACTTGGAGCCTCATCCACAAAGCAACTTTCGACTTGCCATACCCATCTGAGCCACGGAGTTCTGCCCTTGACAGTGGCCACGGGGTGCTTCTGGGGAGGCCGTGAGCATTTTTTCTGCTGTCATTCTTAAAGGTGGTACACTGGGTGTGATTGGGCAGTTTGCCCAGCCTCCTCTCAGCCCTTTGGTTTCCTTGTCTGCATTAGAGAGCAGAAATGTCTTCCCAGAAGTGGATTGTTTGGGCTGGACTTGAAGGCTGAATAGAAGTTCCTAGGGTGGGCACGAGGGCAAGCCATGTTTCATGGATCCTTTTATTCACATGTGAATGGATGGAGCCACTCATTTAGTGAGAGTCTTGTTGATGGAGAGGTAGAGAGGGAAATCAGAGCAGAGAGAAAGAAGATTGGGTGGGGTTTCCCAGGAAAGGAGGGAGTGAGTTTAGGACAGTGTGTCTTGTTCGCATCTTGTGAAAATGCAGCTTTTAAGTTCATAGGTCTGGGGTGGGTGCTTCTAACAAGCCCCCAGGTGATTCTCATACCCCTGGTCCATGTGCCTACACTTCATGTAACCAGAGAATAGACTACTTGCTTGACAGGTTTGGCTGTGAATGGGAGTTGAGAGATGGGTCAGAGAGACCTTTGTGTGCACAAGTGTGAAATGCAAAGAAAGAAGGGGGTTTGGGGGATGGGGGTGGGGAGAGGGAGGGTGACAGCCAGTACTTTTCCGTGAGACCATCGCAGAGGGTGTAGACATGGTCGAGTCAGCGGTCAGGAAAGAAGACGCATCTGAAAAAGGCAGTTGTGACCAGGCAACAGAGAGGCTTGTGACACTAAAGAGCTTACTTCCCACTGTGAGCAGTGAGGGAGGTTGGAACTATTTAAGGAGGGGTGGGTTGGCACCTCNAAGTGTGAAATGCAAAGAAAGAAGGGGGTTTGGGGGATGGGGGTGGGGAGAGGGAGGGTGACAGCCAGTACTTTTCCGTGAGACCATCGCAGAGGGTGTAGACATGGTCGAGTCAGCGGTCAGGAAAGAAGACGCATCTGAAAAAGGCAGTTGTGACCAGGCAACAGAGAGGCTTGTGACACTAAAGAGCTTACTTCCCACTGTGAGCAGTGAGGGAGGTTGGAACTATTTAAGGAGGGGTGGGTTGGCACCTCATAACTGATGAAGTAGAAAAAAAAATGAAACTGATGAAGTAGAAAAAAAAAATGAACTACTTTAAAAACTTTTTCTGTTTAGAAAGAGTCTTTGCGATGATTTTCTGTGCACACAGAAGTATGTGACAGTAGGAATTCTGTCTGTTAGTCCAGCCACAGAACAAGGCCACCATCTGGTTTGCGGTCTTAGTGGTTTTGATTAGGGTCTCTGACTCACAGAAAGGGAAACAGGAGTTAAGTAGCTGGTGACTTCCTGAAGGTTCAAATCGTTAATTTTCACATGAGACTTTTAACCTGTTAGGGTTAATAGCTTCCCGCTCAGAGGTAGCAGCTAGGTTTCTTCTTGCATGAGAACTCACAGGCCGGTCATGGTGGACTGGAGGAGCCAGGGTCTCCGGTGAAGAGAATGTTGCATTGATTAATGATGTCTGCTGTCAGTGTGGTGAAGAGAATGTTGCAGTGATTAATGATGTCTGGTGTCAGCATGGGATGGAATGGTGCCACCTATTTAACTCTCTCAGAAGGGAGGTCAGATTTCTGGTGATGAATACCCCCTCATACCTATTCCTCAGGGGAACCAGAGCCATTTTAGAGATACTCAGTCCTTAATTCCCCTGGTCATGGAACGGTGTTGATCGCCATCTAACCAGAAGAACTTCGTGAATCTTCAGATGCTTGCGAGGCGCTTGTCTACATTTGCAAAGTACCAGGAAGGGCTCTTCTTTTGCATTACTCTAGTATCGATATTAAAAAGCAGAGACATTACTTTGCCAACAAAGGTCCGTCTAGTCAAGGCTATGGTTTTTCCACCAGTCATGTATCGATGTGAGAGTTGGACTGTGAAGAAGGCTGAGCACTGAAGAATTGATGCTTTTGAACTGTGGTGTTGGAGAAGACTCTTGAGAGTCCCTTGGACTGCAAGGAGATCCAACCAGCCCATCCTAAAGGAGATCAGTCCTGAGTGTCCACTGGAAGGACTGATGCTGAAGCTGAAACTCCAGTACTTTGGCCACCTCACGTGAAGAGTTGACTCATTGGAAAAGACCCTGATGCTGGCAGGGACTGGGGGCAGGAGGAAAAGGGGACAACAGAGGATGAGATGGCTGGATGACATCACCGACTCAATGGAGATGAGTTTGGGTAAACTCTGGGAGTTGGTGATGGACAGGGAGGCCTGGCATGCTGCGATTCATGGGGTCGCAAAGAGTCGGACATGACTGAGTGACTGAACTGACTGACGGACTGAATATCGATGGGTATTTTTGTACTGAATAAACTATGTGTCTTAGGGCATCATTTCATCTGAAGACAGATGCTGGTCACTGGAAATAGCCATTGATTTGCTTCCTTTTGTTCTAGCACAACTCCTTAATTTATCCAGAGGAAAAAAATAAAGCCCATGTAAATCCAACCCCTCTAGCTTCCTAAATAAACAGCGAGATCAATTCTCATTCGTGAGTTTGTTGGATAAATAGTTGTTTGATTGTAAGGAAAAGTCAGATTAATCTTAAGATGAGAATTTGGCTGCTGGAAAATGATCTATGAGTTGGACTGAGTGCCCCCCAAAGATGCGGGATGAGTACAGAGCTGGTCCTGCCTTTGTTTTGGGGGTTGGAAGCAAATGCTGAGTTAATGCAAGGCCAGACAGATGGTGCCGGGTTTTGCTGTAGTCCCATGAAATCTAAGGATGTGTCTCCGTTAAGTAGAGTTGGTTCTGTGTGATTTTTTTTTTCCTTCTTGCTGAGAATGTTGAAGGATATCAGGGACCTCAGGGACTTTCAAGGAGCCTGGGCGAGAGGCTTCAGGGAGCCTGATTCTAACCACCATCACCCTCATTTTTCATTCTCCTGCCATCACGACTTGGAAAGCAGATTAGTGACATGGAGGAAATGGGGGGTGAAGAGAGAAAATGATGAGTTGGTGAACATTTGCTGCGGCTTCAGAGTGGGGAGGTAGGGTTGTAGGTGTCTTGACTGTGATGCAGTCTGGTGAATGCGAAAGGGGACCTTTTCTGCTCTTTTGTTCTTCTAAATAAGGTGAGTAAGGAGCGTTCCTATCCACTGACAGCATAATAGAGGTGTCTGGGGCTGATGTGGAATTGGCTTTGGATGCCAGACGTCTTTGTGTGTTCCTCTCAGAGGCTCCACCCGGGGAGGTGGTGATGGGCTATCCATCCAGGTAGCTCCCTGCGGGATAACTGGCCGAGCAGGGCTGTATGGGATGGTGCGCTGAGGAGAGGGGAAGGCCACCTCCTCACCCCAGACTCTGGCAGAGGAGCTGTGGCCCATGAGGTCAGGGGACCTCTGTTGAGATTCTCGGGTGCTGAAGCCCAGTAATGTCCACAGGTTTCCTGCAGCCTCCAGGCCCTCTTGGCGTGGGCTGGACTGGCTCACTCCACAGCAAGTCTTCCCCAGGGTTTTCCAGGATTAGTTACTGCCAGATGGTGAGGACTCAATGCCTGGCCTTGTGTGAGCAAGCCTGGCTTCCTGAGGGATTTCACATGAGGCATGGAACACTGAGGCCCAGAAAGGTCTTCGGGAACAAATAGTTACCTTTGTGTGGTATCAACTGAGGAGACTGAGGCAAAGAGGAACTCAGTGACCTATCTGACAGTGCCTTTAGGCAACTTCTTGTGAGTAAAGGGGATGTGCTGTCAGATTTAACAGCTTCAAGTACAGAGGTGAGCTCAAGCTGGGCCACCACACTTGTGTTGACTGTGTTGGGTGACCGTGGCGTGGGGCAGAGGAGGGAAGGAAAGAGTCCAAAGGACAAGCCTGTGAGGACATGGCTTTTAGCCCTGGCTCCACAACTTGCTGTCTGCCTGAGCCATTCTGAGCCTCAGTTTCCTCACCTGTAAATCAGGCATATTTGTATCTGCCCTGCCCGCCCCCACATGATCAGTGTGGGGAATCCAAGGAGACCAGTGAGTAGAAAGGTGTTTGCTTGAAAATGTTATGAGAATTATCATTAAGATGTCTAAACATGCTTTCTTGAGCCCACACACTGGCTACAGGTGGCTGTTTTGCTCATATCAGTTTGTGGAGCTTCCGGGGAGTCTCTGGCTTTCTCAAATGGTGGGGAGGGACGGAAGGGGGGATCCTTGTTCCAGGGAACCTACATGGAAAGCTTGTTGGAGGTGAGAGAGGGGCTCAGGAAGGTGGAAGGAGGCTGGAGCAGGTTGGGGGTGAGATGGGACTAGAGGTCAAGCCCAGAGGCCAGGATGGCAGCCTCTCTGGTGGAGAGTCCCCCTCCGGCCCACACCGAGCAGGCACGTTGGGCCCAGGAAGCTGCAGACATGCTCTTGTTGCCCAGTGAGGTTTCACACCTATTTGCTTCTTTTTTTAGTCACCCTCACATTGCTGCATAAACTGTCTTAATTTTTAGTATCGGCTGTTTCGAAGACGATTCATTTAAAAAGTAACAGACCTACATGGAGGAGAAGTGAGATGAGACCCCAGACCCCACTTCTGCCCTTCCTGTTCAGGCCAGCGCTGGCCCTTCTGTGGCAGGGACTTGCCTAAGTGGGAGTCCTGTCAAGTACCTGGTTTTCTGGAGCCTTCCCGCAGACCTCTTACTGTTTCTCCTTTGTCACTGCTTTAGTTATCTGTGATCTGTGTAATCCCCCAGTGCAGTGGCTTAGAACAACAAACATTTCTCATGTCACAGCTTGTGAGGACCAGGAATCTGGGGATGGCTCAGCTGGGCGGTAAGGGTATGTTTTCTCAGGAGGTGGTGGTCACGATGTTGAATGAGGCTGTGGTCATCTCCGGGCTGCACTGGGGTGGAAGATGTTGCTCCAGGCCCGCTCACATGATGTTGGTAGGGCTCAGCTCATCTCAGGCTGTTGGACCCGGGTCCTCAGTTCCTTACTGGCTGATGGTCAGAGGCTGCTCTCAATTCCTTGTCATGTGTGGGCCTTTCCATAGGGTTGCTCATAACATATAGCAGCTGACTTTTTTCCCAAGGAGGGAGAGGGACAGAGTGACAGAGGGAAGGAGGAGGGGGGTGGGAGGATGGAGAGAGAGAGAGAATGAGAAAGAGATCAAAATGGAAACCTGAGTGCCTTTTTATTATTTAGCCTCCAAAGTCGCATATTGTCACTTCCTTTTTATTGTATCTGTTCAAACAAGTCAGCCCCCATTCAGAGATTGGGGAATAGCCTCCATCTCTTGAAAACAGGAGGATTGACGAACTCGAGGGTATTTTAAAAAAGCACCATAGTCAACAACATTACTGCCTGGTGATCATTTCCATCCTCCCCACTGCTCAGTCTGACTTGCAGAGCCGCTCTCCTGCCTGTGGCACCAACATCCCTCCTGGATCTGACCATTCTTAGAGAACACGCAAGGCCACATGACCAGATTCTGAAGCCTCTGCCAGGATCTGCCCCAGCCTTGTGGGTGAGGCTCTGACACCTGGGACTGAAGAGCTTCAGTCCAAGGTCAGGAGGAATGAACTGGCTTCCAGAGACTGGATGCAGCTCCTAGGGCACGGATGGAAAGTGATTCTAACAGGGTCTCACTTTGGCCATGGAATCTACATCAAAAAATGACCCCTACTATCAACGAATGGCATCAGATAAAGGCCACACTCCTAAGACAGCTTTGTATGGTGTTTGCATAGAAACACTATAAACTTAGCCTGATGGACAAAGCCTGTGGAAGGAGAAGCATGTTGTGAGAGTATCTATCGGTGAATTCTTGTCTCTGCAATGCTGAAACTACCCAGTCATCCAGAGAGGGATGAGGGTCCACTGCTCCTGGGGATCACTTTACCCAGTTCTATTCAGCACTGACTCACAGGGTAATACTTGGTTCTTTTCTTACTGAAAGTGAAGTGAAGGTGAAGTCGCTCAGTCGTGTCCGACTCTTTGCGACCCCGTGGACTGTAACCTACCAGGCTCCTCCGTCCACGGGGTTCTCCAGGCAAGAAGGTTCTTACTGAGCCTCTCCCCGAATGTCGGTGGCCTTCCCCTCCTCTTCCTTGGATGCCGGGAAGGTCTCTCTCCAGGTTCTCCTCATTTTGTGACTCCACTGTCTCAGAGTTCTCTTCCTGATGCCTTTTCATGCCTTCAGTGCCAGTGGTTACCCTCTCCACTATTCCCTGCTTTCTATTTTCCATTCTGTAGTCTCTCTCTGGGGCTCTCCTCGTAGCTCAGCTGGTAAACAATCTGCCTGCAATGCAGGAGACCCTGGTTTGATTCCTGGGTCTGGAAGATCCCCTGGAGAAGGGATAGGCTACCCACGCCAGTATTCTTGGGCTTCCCTGGTGGCTCAGATGGTAAAGAATCCACCTGCAGTGCGGGAGACCTGGGTTTGATCCCTGGGTTGGGAAGGTCCCCTGGAGGAGGGCATGACAACCCACTCCAGTATTCTTGCCTGGAGAATGCCCATGGACACAGGAGCCTGCTGGACTATAGTCCATGGGGTCACAGAGCTGGACCTGACTAAGCGACTGAGCACAGCACAGTCTCTCCCTGAGTATCTCACTAAGTGCCAAGGCTTTGTCTACCACCCACATCTGATGATTCCTAAATCTGTGTCTCCAGCCTGGTCCTCTCTCCTGAGTATAGCCCTGTATTTTCTCACCTACCCATGGACAACTCCAATGACTGTCTCATTACAGCAAATACAATATGCCAGCATTGAATCTATTGTTACTCTCTGCAAGCCTGCTGTCTCCTTCTCAGCTAACAGGGTTATCATTTACTCTGTGTCCCAACCTAAGAATCTCAGTGTCACTTTTTTACTTCTCCCTTTTCCTCACACCCATGTCTAGGCAGGTATCATGTCCTATTGATTAATCCTACCTCTCAAATGTTTCCTACATTTATCGCCACTGTTTCTAGGCTGGTCCTGGCTAGTGCCCCCACTAGAACATAAGCTGCATAGGAGTAGGAGCTTTTGTCTGTGTTACTCACGGCTTGGCACCTCTCACAGTGCCTGGCACATTGGAAGTGTTCAATAAAAACTTTTTGAATAAATGGGTATTGTAACTGGAGCTGTCTCCACTAAATCTACCCTCTGTCCTACCACCAGAATCATCTCTCTAAAGCACATATGCTAAGTCACTTCAGTCCATGGGATTCTCCAGGCAAGAATACTGGACTAGGTTGCCATTTCCTTCTCCAGGGGATCTTCCCGACCCAGGGATTGAACCCATGTCTCTTATGTTTCCTGCAGGCTTGTTCTTTGCCACTAATGCCACCTGGGAAGCCCGTGGCTTCTCTAAAGCATGGGTACAAGCAAATCAGGTCCCTGCTTAAAAAACTCTGAGGATTTCTCACTGCTTACAGGGCCACATTCAGATCTGTATATCTGGATAAGAAGCCCTATACAATCTTTCCTCCTACCTCTCTGACGTCATCTTTTGCCATTTCCCTTTCCCCCTGCTCCTCTTGAGCTACTCTGCTCTGCCTAGACGAACCATGCACTTTAAATTTCTTGCAATTTCCTCTCCCTGTAATTCTCTTTATTTTATTTTCTTAGAAAGCTCCTATTCATCCTTCAAGGCCCAGCTTAAATGCTACCTCCTCTCAGTGACATTCCCCAAGCTCCATATTATTTACTGCTACTCCATCTGTAAGCACTTTATTTCTTCCCCTATTATAGTACATATTGAATTGTATGATAGTCATTAATGGGCTTCCCAGGTGGCACTAGCAGTAAAGAACCTGCCTGCCGATTCAGGAGACTTAAGAGACACAAGTTTGATCCCTGGGTTGGGAAGATCCCCTGGAGGAGGGCATGGCAACCCACTCTAGTATACTTGCCTTCAGACCATAGCCTGCAGGCTATGATCCATAGGGTCACAAAGAGTTGGACACAACTGAAGTGACTTAGCACAGCATAGCACATAGCCATTTATATATATATATGTGTGTGTGTGTATAACTTATAATAGTTATCTGGTGCTGTATAACAAATTACTCCAAAATGTAACAGCTGAAAACATAAATATTTATTATCTCATAGTTGGTCTGGGTTAGAAATCTAGGTGTGGTTTAAGCGGAGTGCCTTTGGATAAAGGTCTCTTGTGAAGCTGCAGTCAAATTGTCATCCAGGGCTATGGTCTCATCTGAAGGCTTAACTGGGAGAGGATCCAATTCTAAGCTCTCTCACATTGTTTTTGGCAGGATTCATTTCCTCCCAGGTTATTGGACTGAAACCTCTTCAAGGATGTCTCACAACACAGCAGCTGACTTCCCTAAGAGCAAATGAGTGAGAAAGCACAAGACAGTGTCAAAGATGAAACTTAATATTAGGAGTGATATCCTATCACTTTGGTCATAGTATACCTGCTAGGGGTGAATCAAGTCCAACCCACCCTCAAGGAGAGAGAATTGCATATGCTTATGAAGATCAGGAAAGTGAGATTGCTGATAGTCATCTCAGAGGCTGCCTCTCATACCTCCCTAACCTGAGCTCCTCAAGGCAAGCTCCATGCCTCATTCACGTTTGAAATTTCATCACCTAGTACAGTTCCTGGAAGGCGTAAGTACTCAGTGAATTAGGTCAAATTCAGTAGAACTATTTTTCTGTACAAACCTCATCACAATGAAGTGAATTGCTAAATCAGAAGAACCCTCAAAATTAGGCTGAAAAATGTTTCGAAAAATAAAACGTAAGACAAAGTGTTTAAGTGTCACGGACACACTCTAAGTCTTCTATTTCTAGGCATGTCTATGATTGCTTGCCAGTCTCACATGGAAAAGGCCAGAAGAGCAAGAAAGCATCGTTTTTCTTTTGACTTGCTACAGATCTTAAATATTTTTGAACGGAACAAATGGAATACTATCTCAAATTTCCTTAGATAACTCAAAAACTTAGACCACCCATGAATCCATCTTCTGATTAATGGAAGATCAGCAGTTGGAGGATTGCAGATAATCAAGTGTTGATTAATCACTGCTCTTTTCTGCTGCTACCATCAGTGAGGCCATAAAATCCTCCAGGAAGACTTTAGGATCTCCACTCTATACAATGATTTCTTCTTCAGGTTTACTTTTCCAAAGAAAATTCAGAGTCTTTAGCCAGGGCCCATGGCTGGATGCTCATGATGTCCAGAGAGGTCTGAACTGCACAGCCAATGTCAGAGATTCACAGCGGAAACTGATGCTGGGCTCTGGAGGATGATTCAGGCTGGCCTCTGAGCACTGCTGTGGGACAAGCATCACTTTGGTAGATAATTGCCTACAATCTACAGTTCCAGCTAAAGATTTAGAAGAAGAGTCAACCTGAGTTGCTCATGTTGGTGACTCTCTTCTTCCATTCCCTGCGTGGAAATATCTGCCCAGCACTACACAGCCAGCTCAACCTGGATCTAGTATTGCTCATGGGTGAAACCTTTTCCAAGGCCTCTGCTGCCTGCAGATTCACTGGCAGTCCATTTGTACAGGCCTGATTTATTGCATCACTTGGGTGATATAGTTAATGAAAAGTGGAGCACTTTCAGTGTCTAGATTTCTTGTGCTTTTTGTCACAGTATTGGTCTAGGAGTGGGCTATTTCAGTGGAAGAGTTGCCAGAAATTCTAGCAGAACTGATTATTTACATTTCCTTCTTAGTTTCTTTCACTCTGAGTATCAGCTGACAAACTTTAGAAGGCTTGTTTTGTCCAACCAGATGGACGAAATTTGGGTCAAGAATATCTCTAAAAATAGCATTGATGAGTGGCATAGGCAGTCACAGCTTTGTGGATAGTAGAGTCCTATCCTTTCATTAATATGTTGGAAAACTAATGTGCTAGAGGCAAAGTGACTTGTCTCAGGGACTCAGATGCTGCATCATATCTCAAATTGTGGTACTTGCTCCATGAGGGCAGGCTTTGATTGATTTTCCCACTGCTGTATCCCCAGTGCCTAGAAGAGTGCCTGCCACAATTATTTAGTCAACAAATACTGCTGAGGGAATGAGCAAATGAATAAATTATCCTTGGTCCTCAGCTGCAGTGACTAATTAGAGGCACCGGGATCATTATTGTGGTAATTACATCTGTCTGGTGCCTTGGTCCCAACCTGGGCCAGTCAGGTAAGTTATAAAAAACCAGCTCAAGGCTGACCCACCCCTTGATTTTGCTTTACAAAGACCAACTGCAGGTTTATAGACGAGACTACTCAGACCACACTTGACCATGAAGACTTGGGGGAAATTCTAGAGCCATTTGAGAATGGCGCCATGAAGCTCTTAGTGCTTTAGCCCATTCAAAGCGCTCCTAATAAGTGGCAGCCCACTCCAGTACTCTTGCCTGGAAAATTCCATGGATGGAGGAGCCTCCTAGGCTATAGTCCATGGGGTCACAAAGAACTGGATACAACTGAGCAACTTCACTTTCACTTTTCAACGTTCTTGCATGAATATGTTTTCTATGATTATTGATGACAATGATTGAAGTTAACAATCCCTGTGGCTTGCCTCCTGTGTGGCACCTGTGTGCCTTGAGTTCGACAGCTTTGAGAGAGGATAAACAGACCTCTAAGATGGGTTGAACTTGCTGATGGTAGTGTTTTAGCCCAGCAAAAGGTAGCCATGGCATACACCATCATTTATTTTGAGTGTGTTTTTGTTACTCTGGTCTGATCCTTTCTCCCCTTCATCCTTGTTGAAGGACATCAAAATGATGAGAAAAAGGGAGCCATGCAGATGTCTCTGGACTGCCATTGTGGTCATCGATTTGTAGATGTCCTAGTGTTAGAAGTAATATCTGGGGCAGATGAGAGGTGAGCCTGAGACCATTGCAGAAGGTTTGCAAAGAAGGGCTGGAGAAGTAATCCAAATGGGGAAGCAGTGCCTGAGTAAAAGCTTATCACAATACAGGTGCACGAAGTTTGAATTCTTGACTGCTCAGAATTGGTCTCCATCGCCCTTTACAGACTTAAGTATAGAGACTCAGAGCCTCAGTCCCTCCTCTTGACAAACTGAGTCTCAAAGTGGAGGGGGATTGAAAGAGAAGGAGAGAAAGAGAGAAAGGGAGAGAGAGAAACAGAGAGACAGGGAAGGAGAGAGAGAATAAGGGGAAATGAATGGGTTTGATGGAGTGAGATGGTTTCCCCAGGTGAGCTAGTAATATTTTTTTCACCTCAAATTACTCTTTAGCATGGATGATTCAGATTTGATTGCACTGTGCATGAATTCTTTATAGCTGAAACTTCTTATGTAATTTTGCAATATGTAAATATTAGAACTTGTATGTGTGTATGAATATAGAGAACTGCTAGAAATTTGAGCCAAAGTATTTTCTAATGAATGCTTATGGAGACTTGTTTTTGGTGCTATTTCAGGTTGGAATTGATCCTACATATTTTAATGATTTCTATAAACCAGGTATGAGACAGAGGAGCACAAATTTGAATTTTGCAGTTACTTGCCTGAGAACCAGGGATATTTAGGTTTTCCTTTCCTGAGAAATTAGTTTTTAAGAGTTCAGCATTGATAAATAAGGTAATAAAATATAATTGGATGTTTATAATTTCACAATGAATAAATAATAGACCATGCTACTTCCACAGTTATTTGTATATGTTTTATTTATGTTTTCAGCAAATACCTAGCGAGATAATTTTTTTTCCTGGAGCTCTAATTTAATCAGTGATATGGCTTAGCCTCGTCCAAATTAAATATTGGCAATAATGAAATAAAAAACTCTTTTAATAAGGATCATAATGTAAGAGACACATGTCATAGTAGTTTGTAGAAAAAAAAAAAAAACGGGTCCCAAGTAACTTTTACTTGACAAAGAGAGTGACACGACTCATGGACCTCTCACTGTGACCGACCATTGAAGACAATCACAGATTCAGTGTCAATGTTATACTTGAGTTAGTTGTTCCATATAAATCTTTAAAATGGGGATTTTACAACGTTTATAGGTACACACACCCATCGACACATACTCGTACACACCTTCATCCGTCGACACATATTTTGGTTGTGACCAAAACGGACCTATAAACAGACACACGGAAACGTGAGTTTATGGTGTTGAGGACAAGTGACAGGGACCTTGTAAGAGGCGTAGATACGTGTACCCGAGACCTTTCTGTGTTCTGCACAGGAAGTCCCCCGTTCCCTCGTATAGGACGAAAGTCTACGGACGGAAGAGAGAGAGAAAAATTTTTAACGAAAAATAACCTCATGTCAGCGAAATGTTACAACGTAATCAAAGATGTCGTTTCACTTAGTGGATATATATATATGTATATGTACGTAGGGGAGACAAAACCTAAAGGAAGGGCAAATTCAGTGGTGTCTCGTGACTTATCTCAAGGAACTCGATATGACAACCAAGAGTAATTAATAGACAAAATGTGTATCATAGTCATCACATACATTCAGTTAGGGTTAGAGGGTTAAGTAGGGTGGAGAAGGAAGGGAAGAAACATAGGTATTTAAACAAGAGATACGAACACACAGATAAAGACAAAACGTTTATTCTATTAGATATGGAAAAAAGAATCTAAGGTGTATATCGCAATCATATGCTACAAAAAGAGAAAGACTGAATGAAGTGAGACACACTATCAGAGAGGACGGAAGAAAAAAGGGGACTCAATCCCTCTGACATTAAAACATGTATGGTTAGAGTACTTGTCACTCTGAGAAGCTTCTCACACCGCACCGGTTTCCGTTTTCTACCCAGCTGCTGAAATAACACCCTGAAGCCAAATCTCTGTTGTCTGAAACCCCTGTTCAGAAGCTAGGTCTCTGGACACGGTGGTCAGGGGTTACAGTCCCTGTTTCAGCTTGTAAGGAAGACTCAGGTCTGTTTTGGAAGGTGGTAGTGTTTCCCAGGTGGCACTAGTGGTAAAGAGTGCCAATGCAGGAGATATAAGAAATGCAGGTTTGATCCTTGGGTCAGGAAGATCCCCTAGAGGAAGGCATGGCAACCTACTCGAGTACTCTTGCCTGGAGAATCCCATGGACAGACGAGCCTGACCAGCTACAGTCCATGGAGTCGCAAAGAGCTGGACATGACTGAAGTGACTTGCACAGCACAGGGCTGGATTTAGAGTGTCTCTTTATGCGAAGTTCACCACTGGACCAGGTAAACAAGTGGGTGGGCAGATTTATTGAACCCTCCTGATAGAACCAGTTTGGAGGAACACTTAGAAAGGGCCTTCTTTTTAACGATCTGGCTAAGATGATTCATGAATACCACCCCACTTTCTAAATCCATTTTGGTAATTGGAATCTTATAAATGTCCTGTTGAACCATCTAACCCAGGGGACCTGGGAAGGGATGTTACTCCTTTACTCCACTAGGATGCACACGCATGTTCAGTCATGTCTGACTCTTTGCGACTTCACTCCACTAGGATATTTAAATAGCAGTGCAGGTATTCCTTGCTTTAAGAAAACTGGAAATATAGAAAATTCAGATTTCCAAGCAAGCACATTAAAGAATGATTGTTAACTTTACAAAAGAGATAAGGACAGAAATCCTTAAGTAGTGAGTGACCATAATTTGCTTTGTTGCCAGTGTGCCTCTATTTTATGCCACCTTTGAATTGGACGGGCTTCCCTGGTGGCTCAGCTGGTAAAGAATCCGCCTGCGAGGCAGGAGACCCAGGTTCGATCCCTGGGTTGGGAAGATCCCCTGGAGAAGGGTACGGCTACCCACTCTAGTATTCTGGCCTGGAGAATTCCACGGACAGAGGAGCCTGGTGGGCTACAGTCCATTGGGTCACAAGGAGCTGGACATGACTGAGGGCTTCCCTTGTGGCTCAGCTGGTAAAGAATCCACCTGCAATGTGGGAGACCTGGGTTCGATCTCTGGATTGGGAAGATCCCCTGGAGAAGGGAAAGGCTACCCACTCCAGTATTCTGGGCTGGAGAATTCCATAGTCCATGGGGTCACAAAGAGTCGGACATGACTGAGAGACTATCACTTTGAATTGGAAAGACTATTACCCACTTACATCTAAAGATTTTAGAAATCTGTCCTGACCTAAATAAGGAATTCTAGTAGTCAAACTTAGGTGTGGGCTCCTGGTAGTTTTCCTCTAAACTTCTTGTTTTGTCCAACAGTGTGCCTTATTCCAGTCATTTCCATGGTAGATAAGAAGCCTTATCCTTGTAGTTTTATCAAGGAGATGCCTTCTCCAGTTTGTAGAGACAGGCACAGACAGGCAACTGTTCTGGTGGCACAGAAAGCAGAACCTAGTTCTGGGTGTAGCGTTTGCTCCTGCTAACGGCAGCTTGGGTGACTTATTTCTCTGTGTCTCACCCTCCCGGGCTGAGAAGTTGCCTCATTGCCTTTCCTCTCCCACTCGAGTCTGAGTTCTGAGTGAAGGAGCTCTGCAGGCAGAGCTGAAGTGACGCTGAAAGTGAAAAAGTGTTAGTCGCTCAGTTGTGTCTGAATCTTTGCAACCCCATGGACTGTAGACCAGCAGACTCGGAGCCTCTCATTTTACCTGGGGTGGAGGCTGTGTGAGCTCCATTCCTATTCTTTGGGTTTAAAGTCTTAGCGAGGAGGCTAGTGACTGTCTCAAGACAGGAACACAGAGAAAGCCCATGGGATTTTTTTTGGGGGGAGGTTAGGAGGGTGGACTTCCAACAGGATTTTCTCAGGCCCACTTGCTGCTGTTCACTGGTCCAAAGCTCTTCTAGAAAATGTCTTCAGAGCTCAGCACACCGGTCACAGAGGTCTTGAACAGAGTTGGCTTTCAGTAGATACTTGGAGAAGGCAATGGCACCCCACTCCAGTACTCTCGCCTGGAAAATCCCATGGACAGGGGAGCCTGGTAGCCCACAGTCCATGGTATCGTGAAGAGTCAGACATGACTGAGCGACTTCACTTCACTCACTTCAGATACTTGTGGAGTGCAGTTGGCTGCCTGAAGCTTGCACCACCCCCACCCCATCGCCCACCCTTGGGGGTGTCCAGCAGGCTGTGGGGCTCCAGGTCACGCTCTGGAATGTGCTGACCTTCCTTCCCAGGGAAGGCAGCACCGCTCAGGGTGTTATTATTAGTAGCAAGGCTTCTGCTCTGCTCTGGCAACATGCCCTCACTCAGGGTCCTTACTGAACAACGACAAGCCCACGAACCTTGGCAGTCAGCACAGCTGACCGACCACCCTCTCCTCCTTTGGACCACTGTGACCCATACTTGCTGGTCTTACCTCTCTCTGGCCATCCTTCCTGGTTCTTTGGTTCTTTCTTTTGATCTTCAAACAGTTCTTTAAAGCTCAGTCCTAGATCTTTTTCTCTCTTCTTTCCTCTTTTCTTAGATAATTTGGTTCTTTCTTTTGATCTTCAAACAGTTCTTAAAGCTCAGTCCTAGATCTTTTTCTCTCTTCTTTCCTCTTTTCTTAGATAATTTCATTAATTCTCATGGTTTCAATGACCGCCTATTTAGCAAAACTTACCTGGTGGCTCAGATGATAAAGAATCTGCCTGCAGTGCAGGGGACCTGGGTTTGATCCCTGAGTTGGGAAGATCCCCTGGAGAAGAGAATGGCTACCCACTCCAGTATTCTTGCCTGCAGAATCCCATGGACAGAGGAGCCTGGTGGGTTACAGTCCATGAGGTCACAAAGAGTTGGACACAACTGAGCGATTAACACACCCATTTAGCAAAAACCCCAAAATTTATGTGTCTAGTCTGTACTTCTCTTTTGAGCGCTAGACCCCTGTATTTGACCTCATCCGCTTGACACCTCCACCCCAAATCTCACAGTCTTCCCAAATTCAACCTGCTCAAAAGAGAGTGCTTCTCTCTTCCATTTGGTCCCTCTGTGCCTTCCATAGTCTTCCTCATCTGCGTAACTTTCACGGCAGCCCGCCTCCTTTTTTAGGTCGGAATCTCGAGACTACTTCTCATCATCTCTCCTTCCCACACTCTGAAGCTTCAAATCAGAGTCGGGTCCTGCCAATGATTTCTTTAATACTTCTCAAATCTTCACCTCCATTGTGCTTGCCTTTCTCCCACCAGCAGCATCTGTCTTCAAACTAGTTTCCTGGCAACAATTCTTACATCTTTATATTCCCTTTGCCTCCACCCCCAATTTTTTGCTTTGACAGCAGCTCTTTCCTTTCTCCCTCCCTCCCTCCCTCCCTTTTCTTCCCTCCTTTTTGATGACAATTTTTTGTGTGTTCTCCTTATTTTAAAAGACAGCTGANAGCAGCATCTGTCTTCAAACTAGTTTCCTGGCAACAATTCTTACATCTTTATATTCCCTTTGCCTCCACCCCCAATTTTTTGCTTTGACAGCAGCTCTTTCCTTTCTCCCTCCCTCCCTCCCTCCCTTTTCTTCCCTCCTTTTTGATGACAATTTTTTGTGTGTTCTCCTTATTTAAAAAGATCTTTTCAACTTTTTACTTTGAAATAATTATAACTACCTGAAAAGTTATAAAACACATTATTGAGAGGTCCCATGCACACTTCGCTCAGTTTTCCCTGATGGTACAACCTTACATACCCACAGTACGTCTATAGGTATGTAAGTACACTATGAACCAGGTATACTATGAACCAGGTACACTCTGTTCCACAGTATGTATAAACCAGGCGATTGACAGCCATGCAATCACAGACCTCCTTATCTGTGTTACTGGTTTTACATTCACACACATGTGCTTATGCACGTATGTGTATTGTTCTATGCAACCTTATCACATATATAACTGCCACTGCAATCAAGGTTCAGAATTGCTTCACCATCCAAAGTTTCCCTCTTGCTGAAGCCTGCTCTTTTAAATCCAAAAAAGAGGGGATATATGTAAATGTATAGCTGATTCACTTTGTTGTACAGCAGAAACTAACACAACCCTGTAAAACAACAACACTCCAATAAAATTAAAAAAAATGAAAAATCTAATAATCTTAGAAAAATGCACAGAGTAATCTAGTCACTGCCTTGCCCAAAAGGCTTTAATGATTTTAAAGCCCCAAATCCTTAATGAGGGGCATAACGTGCCCGGGTAGTCTGACTCTAGCTTGTCTCTGGGTGCTTCTCACCCACCACCCCTCCTGCTTTGCTTGCGAGCCTCTGCTTACTGGCTTTTCCCTTCCTTTGAGTTTGCCCAGTTCCTCTACAGCTCACTGCCCTGCCTCTCCATGTACCATCCTCCACATACGGAATCCTCTCCCTCACCCATCCAGCTAATCTCCTCATCTGCCAGGTGTCAACTCCAAGATCTTTCTCAGAGAAGGTTTCCTTGACATCTCAGACTAGATACGAAGCTCCTGTGATTTTTCATTGCCAATTATGATTTTCCTTCATGGCACTTATCATGCAGCTGTAAGTAAATAGGTATGTGTGTAGTTTATTAATTTGAGTTCTCTCTGACCAGACTAGAGGGATCTGGAGGTAGGAGTGTGTGCGGTCTTGCTCACCAGTGTATCTTTTCTGTCGGGGACCATGACTGCTCTAGCAGATGTCCAATAAATCCTTGTTCATGAACAGTTACTATAAGCTGGCTGGGTGGGGCTGGGTGTACACTAGGGCTGTGGAACTGGGCAATGACAATCTGCTAATCTAGGTATCTGCTCCATGAATTAATCATCAGAATTCCTGGGTGTCCTGTCTAAGAACATGGGCATCTCTGGCGCAGACCACTCAGAATCTCAAGTTGGTGTATTCTCTCCTGTTCCCATCCCAGTACTCTGTGTGAGAGAGCGAGGTGGGGAACAACTCTGGCCAGCGTCCTTAGATATTTGAGATGCAGTCAGGAATATCAGCTGGATGTTCATCCAAGCTTTTAATGTAAGGTCTCTCTCTCTCTCTCACTTGGGTCACTGGTATGGTGTTGCTTTGAGAAAGTTATCGGTTCAGAGCCGTGGGGGTTTCTACCTTGGATGGCCTCTGAGAAGTCTTAGAAAAGCTTTAGGCTCCTCCTCTCCTCAATGCTCCCACCTGCTGTTTGCAAAGTGTCCCCAGCTCCCCTCAACACGAGTCCCCACTCTCACTCTCAGAGATAGCTTGGTGTGGTGTGTGTTGCTGGGGCCCCAGATCTGAAGGGTTTGTCTGTTGACTGAATGGACAGAATGTGCCCCAAAGGACCATGATGGAACCAGCTTTGCGAGGATATGGAAAAGAGGAAATGGGGGCCTCCTGCTGAGTTGTGACTTTGCCAAGGAGTGGTGGTGCCATGTGGATCTTGACTCTCTATGGGGGACACTGGGTTGGTAGAACTGCCTCTAATTGGAGGGCCATCTATACTCTTCTCCTTTGGAAGCTCACAATCCCTCATGTGATAGAGGCCAAGCAGTGCACGATATGGTGGATTTGGCAGAGTTGGAAGCTCTGGAGAAGGGTGAACCCCCAGTAACAGGCAAAACTGTCCATTCTTTTGTGACAGTGTCCATAATGGGCTTCACCCTGAGAGCTCTGCCTTCTGATTCACAGCCCTGAGTGACTTGGGGACCTCGTCCAAGTTTCCTGTCCCTGTCAAACAGAAGGCCAAAGGCTTCACATTCTGTGGCTCACAGTGTTCTCTCGCTGCTGGCCTCTGTCTTTTGGGTGAGCTGAGGGTAGAGCCCAGCCCTGCAGGCCAAGCCTCTGGTGTTGGACCACTGGGGCTGGGTGCTCTAAGGTCACATTAATGTCCCTCCCTGACCTTGCTATTGGCTTGGCTAATGTGATATTTGGGATGAAGAGAAGAGTTCAGGACAGACCTGGACATCCTTGCAATGATGCTCTACTTCTCCAGCCTCCCTCCTGTTCCTGTGCAGGGTGTGGACTTCTGCTGGTCCCCTGGTTGTGGGCACAGAGGGACACTTTAGGTGGCAGTGCAGAGCCCTCCAGTGCCCCTGAGCTCTGTCCCTGGGAGCCTCACACGCTCTCTCTGGGCTCTTCCCCTGTGCCCCGAGGCAGCATGAACAACTTTGCAGGTCAGAAGGATCAATTCCAAATAGCTCTTCTGTTGCTCCCACCACGGCTGATGCTGGGGAGATGCTGTTGCTGACTCTCATCACATCGCCTTGTGCTGTGTGGTTTCCTTTCTCATTCTCTCTGATCACCACTTTCTGTCCTCATCAACTGGTTACACCTCTGGCGGGACATGGCTCTTAGGGCAAGAGGACTTGGATGACATCTCTCCCCAGCAAAGGGTTAATCCCCATGGCTCTCTTTGGGCACTGATCTGCTGTAACTGTGGGTGGTGGTGAAGAGGGCGGGTAGGGCCCCATCCAGGCCCCCAGTTTGCTTCCCAGCACATGCTACCCCACCCTCCCTCCAAGTGAGGCACAACGTCATGTCGGGGGGGAGGGTGACAGGTCAGACCCTTGGCCTTAATGCTGCCATTTCTGCTTCCTCCAGGTCATCCCACCTGCCTGCAGTTCACCCTGAACATGACCGAGGCTGTCAAGACCTACAAGTGGCAGTGCATAGAATGCAAGTCCTGCATCCTCTGTGGGACCTCGGAGAATGATGTGAGTGTGGGTTCCCACGTGGGAGGGGAAATCCAAGGAGCTGGGAGTCCTTCAAGGATGGAGAGGAAGGCGGCATTCTCATCCCTGGACTCCTGGGGAAAACGCGCGTCAGGACCCTTCCGCCCTTGACTTTTGCCTTGAGGACCCTTGGGACCCTTGTGCCGCAGTGGCCTTGGCTTCTGTTTGTGCCTTTAGAAACAGGTGCAGGAGGCAACGGCCAGAGACTGCCTTGCTGGCCTCCAGCCCTCAAGGGGTCAGTGGTAGACAGTGGTGCCCATCGCTCACTGTTGGGGTGTGCTTGGCTTTTTACACCACATTCTGGAATGTGTCATCTCATTTGGTCTAAATATTCAGCATAATAAATGCAGAATTTTAAAAACCACCTTCTTATGGAAAATTTCAAACATATACAAAGATAGAGAAAATAATGAGACTTGTGTACCCCATCACCAGCTTCAACAATGATCAGTACATGTCCCCTCTTATAAATGTTGCCACCTCTTTTGCATGAAAATATAATCCTGCTCACAATATCATTTCACCTGACACTATTCCATATATATCTCAAAAAGATAAAGACTACTTTTTAAAAGATTGTGAATATATTTTTTACAAGTTGAAAGCATATAAGGATTTACTTTTTAACAAAAATAACCAAAATATTAACATAGATTTAAGAATTCAATAATTCCTTAATATAAGCAAACATCCAGTCAATATTTCTATTGCCTTGATTGTCTTAAACATTGTCTTAATTATATTACTGTTTCTAACTGTTTTTATTATGGTTTATTTGAAATGGGATTCAAATAAGGCCCACGCATTGCCAGTTAGTTGGTGTGTCTTTAAAGTTTCTTTTACTACATAGGGTTTCCCTTCATTTTGCTCTTTTTTCCCCCCTTGATTTTTTGTTAAAGAAATCACTTTGCTTGTTCAACAGAGTTTCCCATGACTTTATTTTACTGACTGCATCCCTATGGTGGTGCTGGACATTTTCTTATGTCTCTTGTATTTCTTGTACGATGGTGCTTAGAGCTAGAGGCTTCATCACATCCAGGTTCTCTCTCTTTTTCTCTGCCTCTTTAGTATGTAAAAATAGTAAGACTACTTAATAAATAGTGGTGTATTCTTTCATCAGGAGGTACATAATACCTGGTATCTCTCTTTTTGTGAAGGTAGCAACTGTTCAGTTCACTTCAGTTCACTTGAGTTGCTCAGTCACGTCCGACTCTTTGCGATCCCATGAATCACAGCACACCTGGCCTCCCTGTCTATCGCCAGCTCCCGGAGTTCACTCAAACTCACGTCCGTTGAGTCGGTGATGCCATCCAGCCATCTCATCCTCTGTTGTCCCCTTACCCAGCTTCTGCAGCGGAAGCATGGAGCCCCACCCACTGGATTGCCAGGGGGGCTCCCAGGGGTCTTCTTTTCTTGGCCTGCATTAGAGCTCTCATATTGGAAATACTGAGACACTACAGCAGATTAAGAGTACAGATGCTGGAACCAGACTACTTAAGTTCAAGTGGCAGTGTGTCACTTACCAGCTATATGACTGGACATATGCTTCAATTTTCTAATCTGTAAAGTGGGGGAAATAGTAATAACAACTTAGGACTGTGGTGAGGACTAAATGTGTTCATAAATATACCACTTGGAGTAGTGCTGTGAAGTGTTTTGCAAGGGTTTATCTTATTATTATTATCACTACTTCCTGAACACCCATTAGATGCTTGGGGCTGAGAATACAGTGGTAAAAAGCTCATGAAGCTTTATCCTAACAGATGAAATTATATAGGTTGTTGAGTAAATGAACAAATACATATATTCTTAAAATCACAACTCTCCTAATAGAAAAACTGTGGCTGACATGAGAATTAACAAAGGAGGTCCCAGTTGTACGTTACAGATTGGCAGTCATGAAGGATTATCCAAGGACTGGTGGAAAGAAAAATCTTCCAGGGATAAATGATGCAGATATGGAAAGGTACATCCAATAAATGAAAAAGACCAGGATGGCCCAAGACCAGTGAGTGATGGAAAGAGTGTCAGATGAAGCTGGAGAGGTTGGCAGGGGAGAAGAACATAGAGCCACACGAACCATGTCAGAGATTGGGGACATTGTCTAAATTCACATGGAAGTCAATGAAAAGTTTTCGGCAGGGAAATGATATGATCAAATTTACGTCTTAATAAAAATACTCTTGGCTGGAAAATTATGTTGAGTTCTTGCACATGTGCCCAAAAACATATGTACAAAAAAATTTCTATACTTGGAGGAATTCAACCACACATTCTCTTTTTTATATATTCAGTTCAGTTCAGTCGCTCACTCTTGTCCGACTCTGTGACCCCACGAATCGCAGCACACCAGGCCTCCCTGTCCATCACCAACTCCTGGAGTTCACTCAGACTCACGTCCATCGAGTCAGTGATGCCATCCAGCCATCTCATCCTCGGTTGTCCCCTTCTCCTCCTGCCCCCAATCCCTCCCAGCATCAGAGTCTTTTCCAATGAGTCAACTCTTCGCATGAGGTGGCCAAAGTACTGGAGTTTCAGCTTTAGCATCATTCCTTCCAAAGAACACCCAGGACTGATCTCCTTTAGAATGGACTGCTTGGATCTCCTTGCAGTCCAAGGGACTCTCAGGAGTCTTCTCCAACACCACAGTTCAAAAGCATCAGTTCTTCGGTGCTCAGCTTTCTTCACAGTCCAACTCACACATCCATACATGACTACTGGAAAAACCATAGCCTTGACTAGATGGACCTTGGTTGGCAAAGTAATGTCTCTGCTTTTGAATATGCTATCTAGGTTGGTCATAACTTGTCTTCCAAGGAGTAAGCATCTTTTAATTTCATGGCTAGAACACTGTAAATTGCATATCACATATGAATGTATTCCATATTATACATGCCTGTATATATTATACATTCATACAAATGTATGACAGGACAGGTTTCTACTTCACATGGTAGAAGCTGTTCTGGACCAAATCCACTGTGGGAACATTTTCCCCACACCTCAAACAGGAAATTCCTGGAAACCAGCAGAGTGTCAGAGAATCTGACTATTACCCAAAGATAGCATCAGATTCCACAAGTGAAGAGTTCACACCTACAAGACCACACCCGTCTCCACCACTTCAGACACGGGTCAAACCTCCAGTTTATCTCCTGTCCTTCTGGCTGACCAGCTATAGATGAGTTCCCAATACACCTTTCTTGGGTTCAATTAATTTTACAGAGCAGCTCACAGAATTCAGAGAAATACGTTACTTACTAGCTTATCTGTTTATTATAGAAGGATATAATTCAGGAACAGCCAGATGTAAGAGATGCATGGGGTAATGCGTGGGGAGAGAACAGGGCCCATCAATGCTTTCCATCCAGGTATGCCTCTATCCTCAAACCTCCACATGTTCACCAACCCAGAAAGTCTCTGAGCTCTCCCCTTTGTGGGTCTTTAATGAACCTTTCACTACACAGCCAGCGTTTTCATCAACTGTACCTATTGGCGACCCGTCTCAACCTCCAGCCCCTCTTTCCCCTCCAGAGATCTGCACAGGGTACTTAAAGTTCTAACTCTCTAATCACAGGACTGGTTCTCTGGGTAACCAGCCCCCATTTCTAAGTGCTTTATGGAAAGTCAACTCATTAATATAGCAAAAAAACCTCTTGAAGGGTCTCCTCAGTTAGGAAATTCTCAGGGTTTTAGAAGCTCTGTGCCAGAAACAGGGAGGAAGACTAAATATTTATTATAAATCACATATACAACATGTGGTAAACCAACTACTATTATTTAATGAATTTATGTTCACTTCCAGGGACAAATATCTTACCTGTTGACTTCAGAATTAAGAGATGCAACTACATTGTTAAATGATATTCACTGTGCATTGTGTGTAAAGAAAAAAAAATCTATAATTATCCATATTTGGGGGATTGTTAAAACTGTAACTACTAAGCAGCTATAAAATGAATAACATAGATGTGTATAGACCAAACTGAAACAGTGTTAAAAATATCAAGGGGGGGAAATAAGCTCTAGGAATATAAAATTAGCAATAAGATTTTTGTGAAATAAAAATTATATGTGGATAAATGTATAAAAATATAAATATTTATTTCTCCTGATATAAAAGTATACATAGAAAACTGTTAACATCACTTACTCCCTTAATAGTAGGGCTAGGGGAACAGTGAGCATTTATATTTTACTTTAGATGTTTCTGATTGTTATGAATATCTGTCCATTTCCATTCAAAAGAAAGTGATAAAGACATAAAAATTAATAAAATAAAGCTTCATTTTAAATCTTTTGAACAGAAGTAATTTACAGCATAATATAGAACTGAAGTGAGACATAGGTGTGAATGAAGTGAAAAGATTAATCAATGCTATTTATAATTTTTCAAATTGTGGCATGTAATTAGGGTATTTCCTGTTAGGTACTGGTAGGCAGGATTAAGGGATCGCAGTCATTATTGATCACATAATGTAACACTGTCAGACTGCTGGATGAGCTGGGGGTAGGGGCAGTATCCTACAACGGCTGCCTCTCCCTTCTCTTGGTAATCATCTACCAGCTCCAACATGTTTGTTTTTTGGGGGTTTTTTTGAGGGTAAATGGATACTAATAGACTCATCAGACTTAATGTAAGAAAATGGCAAGTCTGCAAAACAGTATTACTGAATTGTGTATCCTTTACCTGTTCACAGGTGTCTGAAGAAAATCATGGTACTTTTTAGCATCTGATGTAATTAGAGGGAAAAGCTAATTATATCTTAGTATCAAGATGGAATCAACAGAGACAAGAAAAGTTAAAGCCATCTAATTCAGCATGATTCATTCCTATGACTTAGCTGAATGATGGGTCCCAAAATACCAGCCTTGATATTTAACAGTTTGAAGATATTACTCAGAAATTCTACCAACAGAATACTTTGGTATCACTTCAATGAATCCACCACATTACAGACAATTATGCTCTCAGAACACTGATTCTGAGGCTATTTAATAGGTATCATATGTTTTTAAAAGGGGTAGGGGTGAGTTATTGATTAAATAAACCTCAAAAATGCTGTGTAACATAAAGTTAGGGAGATTTTAAACTGGGTTTTCTCAGAGCCATTAATATAGTGATGTGAATTATGAACCTTTAAGATATTGATATAGTAAGTAGTAATGTCCAATTTCAAATTAATTTTCTAGAAAATCCTTCCATTGGTACTATATTAGGAGTATATTAAGAGACAATTATTGTTTTGGAACCATGGACATAGCCCCATGATCACAGCTATATTTGGTGCTTTATGCCGTGAAACAAGTTTGGTTGCCTTCATGCTTTACTCATTTAAAATGGTTGTATAATCCATTAAAATAAAACTTTGCCATGCTGTCATTTCCTCTAAAGAAGATTTTTCTTTCTTCACCCTATTATAAAGGTACAGAATATATTAAGTTTAAACTTCAGAGAAAGCCAAGGGATACTGAATTCCTTTGATCACCCTCCCATTTTTTATCCTAAAGTTTTATGACCAACCTAGACAGCATATTCAAAAGCAGAGAAATTACTTTGCAAACAAAGGTCCGTCTAGTCAAGGCTATGGTTTTTCCAGTCGTCATGAATGGATGTGAGAGTTGGACTATAAAGAAAGCTGAGCACTGAAGAATTGATGCTTTTGAACTGTGGTGTTGGAGAAGACTCTTGAGAGTCCCTTGGACTGCAAGGAGATCCAACCAGTCCATCCTAAGGGAGATCAGTCCTGGCTGACTCATTTGCAAAGACCCTGATGCTGGGAAAGATTGAGGGCAGGAGGAGAAGGGGACAACAGAGGATGAGATGGTTGGATGGCATCACCGACTCAATGGACATGGGTTTGGGTGGACTCTGGGAGTTGGTGATGGACAGGGACGCCTGGCGTGCTGCGGTTCATGGGGTCACAAAGAGTCGGACATGACTGAGTGACTGAACTGAACTTACAATAATAAATGCACATGCATGAAGCTTGATCATGGCTACAGCAAATACTGTTGATGATAACCTGAAAATACAAAAAAACATGCCTGGGTCTTCAAAGAGGTTCAGTATTCCTTAACTCTTAGTTCATCACTAGCAGATTTCTTACCTAAAATTTTATTTACTTGTTAGAATACAAACTTACACTAGTATCTGGGTAACCAATGTTGAATTCACAATAAAAAACAAGAAAACACTGTAGAAAACAATTTGGCAATACGTACTCAAAAGTCATAAAAATGTTTCTTTCCATTCATTTACATTTGATTCTACTTTTAGAAAACCAGTCACCAATATAAGTATAAGGGTGGTCATAGACACATTATTCATAATGGTCACAAAAAATGATACACTCATGAACAAGAACCATATTTAGAACTTTAAAATGATACCTCTGGACATAACAAAAAGCATAAATGGCCATTGACAGATGAATGGATAAAGATGTGCTACATATATACAGTAGAATCTTACTCAGCCATGAAAATGAATGAAATAATGCCATTTGCAGCAGTATGGATGGATCTAGAGATTATCACACCAAGTGAAGTCAGACAGAAAAAGACAAATGTCATATGATATCACTTATATGTGAAATCTAAAAAAAAGATATAAATGAACTTACTTACAAAATAGAAATATATTCACATACATATTAATAGAAGACAACTTATGGTAACTTATGGTTACCAAAGGGAAAAGGAGCAGGAGAGGGATAAATTAGGATTTGGGGATTAGCAGCTATACACTGCTGCTGCTGCTGCTGCTAAGTCACATCAGTCGTGTCCGACTCTGTGCGACCCCACAGACGGCAGCCCACCAGGCTCCCCTGTCCCCAGGATTCTCCAGGCAAGAACACTGGAGTGGGTTGCCATTTCCTTCTCCATTACAGGCATGCTAAGTCGTTCAGTCATGTCCGACTCTGTGCGACCCCATGGGCAGCAGCCCACCTGGCTCCCCTGTCCCTGGGATTCTCCAAGCAATACACTACTCCATATAAAATAGATAAACAACAAGAGGCACAGGCAACTATATTCAATATCTTGTAATAATCTATAATGGAAAAGAATCTTAAAAAGAAAGTATATACATATATATGTGTGTGTGTTTGTGTGTTTGTATATAATCAAATCATTTTGCTATACACCTGAAACATTACAAATCAACTCAGCTCAGTCATTCAGTCATGTCTGACTCTGTGACCCCATGGACTGCAGCACACCAGGCTTCCCTGTCCATCACCAACTCCCGGAGCTTACTCAAACTCATATCCATCAAGTGAGCGATGCCATCCAACCATCTAATCCTCTGTCGTCCCCTTCTCCTCCCACCTTCAATCTTTCCCAGCATCAGGGTCTTTTCAAATGAGTCAGCTCTTTGCATCGGGTGGCCAAAGTATTGGAGTTTCAGCTTCAACATCAGTCTTTCCAATGAACACCCAGGACTGATCTCCTTTAGGATGGATTGGTTGGATCTCTTTGCAGTCCAAGGGACTCTCAAGAGTCTTCTCCAGCACCACAGTTCAAAAGCATCAATTCTTTGATGCTCAGCTTTCTTCACAGCCCAACTCTCACATCCATACATGACTACTAGAAAAACCGTAGCTTTGACTGGACAGAACTTTGTCGGCAAAGTAATGTCTCTGCTTTTTAATACGCTGTCTAGATTGGTCATAGCTTTTCTTCCAAGGAGCAAGCGTCTTTTAATTTCATGGCTGCAGTCACCATCTGCAGTGATTTTGGAGCCCCCCAAAATAAAGTCAGCCACTATTTCCATTGTTGCCCCATCTATTTGCCACGAAGTGATGGGACCAGATGCCATGATCTTAGTTTTCTGAATGTTGAGTTTTAAGCCAGCTTTTTCACTCCCCTCTTTCCCTTTCATCAAGGGGCTCTTTAGTTCTTCAGTTTCTGCGTTAAGGGTGGTGTCATCTGCATATCTGAGGTTATTGATATTTCTCCCGGCAATCTTGATTCCAGCCTGTGCTTGATCCAGCCTGGCATTTCTCATGATATACTTTGCATATAAGTTAAATAATCAGGGTGACAATATACAGCTTTGACATACTCCTTTCCTGATTTGGAACCAGTCTTTTGTTCCACGTCCAATTCTAACTACACTTCTATTTTTAAAAAAAAGTAAAGGATTAAGAAATAAATCTAATTATATTAAATGTGAAAAAAAATGATGCTATGGAAAAGTGCTAATGTGGGGAAATGCATATGTCTAATGCATGCATCTTAAAAAAGCAGAAATATGTACTTAAATACATAGATATATACATACTGGCTTAAACTAGTATTTGCATAGATTATCCTGAGTGGTACATAAACTGAAAATGGCAGTTGAGTCTGGGGTGGAGAACTGGGAAACTGAAGGATAGATGAGGACAGAGAATGATCCTTTCTCTCTATCCTTTCTCTCCTTTGTACTGTTTGAATCATTTAGGACAAATAAAGTAAAATAGGTAGGTAGACAGAAGGAAGAGAGAGAGAGATGAAAAAATGGAGGAATGGAGTGATGGGGGCAGGGCCTCTGTGATGGTATAAATTGTGAGACAAAATAATATGTTATATCCTGAATTGTGTAGTCCCAAGTAACCAACTCATGATCCTGATAGTTGAAGGACATCAAGCTTGATAATTATTATTCAAATTCACTATAGTTTTATTTTAAACTTTGCTTACATCAATTGATCTGTCAGCTTGTGTTGCTGCTGCTGCTGCTGCTGCTGTCACTTCAGTCGTGTCCGACTCTGTGTGACCCCAAAGACGGCAGCCCACCAGGCTCCCCCATCCCTGGGATTCTCCAGGCAAGAACACTGGAGTGGGTCTGTCAGCTTCTAAACAACGTATATTTCACTCCTACTTTCAGTGATTTCTGACTTAGGTAATTTGACTTTGGTGTTCATAAAGTATACTTGTTGGTTTGAACATTTTTCAACATTCTGTACATTGCTTTTCTCTTTAATTAATCTTGACCTTGAATTCTATTTTGTCTAATATTAATATATTACAGTAGGTTTTGTTATCATTATTGATTTTTATTAGTATTTGCTTAGAATATCTTTGAGGTGAAGTCGCTCAGTCGTGTCCAACTCTTTGCGACCCCATGGACAGTAGCCTACCAGGCTCTTCCATCCATGGGATTTTCCAGGCAAGAGTACTGGAATGGGTTGCCATTCCCTTCTCCAGAGGATCTTCCCGACCCAGGGATCGAACCCAGGTCTCCCGCATTGTAGACAGACGCTTTACCGTCTGAGCCACCAGGGAAGTCAGAATATCTTTACTCATCCATATATTTTCACCAACTTGGGTCTCTTCATGTGTCTCATAGGGAACATAGCTGGATATTCATTTTTCTTACCTGAAGTTCTTTGATTTTCACAGTTACCTAAACCATTTATGTTTATTTCTCATACTTTGAATTTGTTCCAATCATTATTTTTGTGTGCATTATATTTACCGTGTTATTATTTCTTCTTATTTTACTATTTGATAAATTGACTAGGTTGTTTATATTTGTTTTACACATCATGTTTATTCCATGTTCTTCCTTTAATTGTTTAGAAATGATATTTCCTATCTCTTCTATTTGAGTAGTTTCCCTCAAATTTCTACCATGTATATTCAAAATTTATGTAAAACTTACATTTACCTATTGAAGCCTACTTCTAATCCACACTTACAACCTCTTGTCCTCTCCCTTTTCCCCTGAGCATCCACGTTGAAATTATATGAGATTTTAGTTCCAAATTTTATTACACTTTAAATAATTAAGATTCAATTATAAGTTATGCTTTTTTTACTCAGTACTGCTTCCATATTTTTCTTGAGTTTATTTTTAACAATGCTAAAGTGTATTCTCTATTATTTCACAATAGTGTTCACAAGTAGCATATTTTGAAGTGTCTTGTTGTTTAAAATGTCCTACTTTACCTTCATATTTGAATGACAGGCTGACAGGGTGCAGAATAGTATTTTCACACAGATCTCTGAAAATACTAATTATACATATAATTACGTCCCTTCAGATATTCCTTATTTCTAAAAGAGATACCTGTTTTTCATGATGGTCCTCCTTTAATGCATCATGATTTGGGACTGTGACGTCATCATCTTATTAACTGTTTCCCATTAGCCTGCCTATAATCACAGCCTCTCTCCAAACCATCATCACCCTAGAGTCCTGCACAGGGGTCATCATCCTTTGTGGTGTCATCAACCACCCTGGGCATCACCCCACTCCCAGAGGAGCAGCTATTATGTAAAAGAGGGAAGGAGGCCTCTCACCTCAAAGATTCGTTCACATCCCTCTTCTCTCCCCACCCAACACCTCTAGCTCCAGCTCCCTCAGGGCCACTGTGAAGTCCTTCCACACCTTCCCCTGCACCAATTATAAGGAGTTTCCCTGGTGGCTTAGACAGTAGAGAATCTGTGATTTGGGAGACCTGGGTTGGGAAGATCTCCTGGAGAAGGTAATGGTAACACACTCCAGTATTCTTGCCTGGAGAGTTCCATGGACAGAGGAGCCTGGAGGGCTACAGTTCATGGGGTTGCAAAGAGCTGGACAGTTTGGGGCTGTGGATTCCTTTTTCAATCTGATCTCATCTAAATTCCAACTTTCACAGAATCCTCATAATTCCTGACCCACTAATACTACCCTTTTAAACACATTTAAATATTATATCTGCTTATTCTAAGGACTTGAGATGGGTGGCAGGGGAAAGAATATGAGTATGCACAATTCATCCCTTTGGGCTAATTCCCACCATTACTAACACTGTTTTAAGTTACACCCCCTCCATATCTTCACACTAAATCTAAATAAATTAGGTCTGTATTGCACGCTCTCACAAACAGTAAACTACACTATTTCAGTGACATGCTTGCATTAGGCAAACTTTCTTAATCTCTCTACCCAAGAAGTAATAATTCTCTGAATTTATTTTTATCTTTTGGAAAGGAGATTTAGATCACCTGATAAGAAATCGCTTCTTCTTGGTTTGGTGACCCTTTGAGGCATCATTGCTTCTGTCCTTCTCCTGTTCTGTCTTATCAAACCCTAGAAGTCTGCACAGGCTGAGCACTGGATTTTGAGGTATGTTTAAGGCCTTTTTCCTTTTCTCAAAATCCAAACCATAGAATTTGCATTAAGATGAAATTAC
Organism: Oreotragus oreotragus; assembly: GCA_006410675.1. Lineage (NCBI taxonomy): Eukaryota > Metazoa > Chordata > Mammalia > Artiodactyla > Bovidae > Oreotragus > Oreotragus oreotragus. Next base: position 353,888 of record SJYX01000851.1, read on the forward strand.
ATAGACCCTATGTCAGGGGCCACAACTACATACCCAGGGTCAAAGATACCTGACTATACTAATGAAGTCCATTGCACTTACTGCCACATGCAAACAGCCAAGACAAGTGCATGCATTTCATATATATCATCCTTTCCGTCTAAGGAACATTCCTAAGTCACTAAGTTACTAAGAATTCCTCAATTCTGTGCAGAGGTATAGAGACCAGTGCCTAGGGCTGAATCTTTTTTGGGTCTCTGTGATATGTTTGTTTGTGACTGCTAAGTACTGACTGCTACATATCTCACCCACTGTAATATGAGTGAACAAACAAAAAAATGTTTTAGTGAGTAAATACATAGCAAAAGGCAATCTAGTGGGTGTGATTAAGAGCTGAGATTCATGTTGAATTCAGAGTTTTCTACTTATCAAATGTGTGATCTTAGCTAAATTATGTATCCTCTCTGCCTTGGTTTCTGTATCTATAAAGTGGAGACAACAACAGTACTGGATTTTGAGTATTAAATAACTTGGTGTGTGCAAAGCCTAGAATGGTAGTTGGCACACAGCAAGCCCCGTTTAAGTATTTGTTCATATGACTAATATCACCAGCAACTGCTGTTACTATGTTCACTAGAATGGGCTAATCTGTGACTCTATTTTTGGAAGGAGGGTATCTCTCTTGGCACTTTTCTGATTTCCTACGTGGAGATGATAAGAATGGGCATCTCCACAGGGCAGACCCTAGAAGGGTCACAAAGTTGACAAGTCACCGTCAAAATTTTGGGCTGATGCCCAGGCACCCTTTGGAGAAGTGTGACTCTGTGTCCTTCAGAGCTCTTAAGAAAGTCCAGAACAACTCCCTGCAGCTCAGCAAACTCATCAACCCACATCTGCTTTGGGAACCAAGTGGCCCAGAAGTGCAGAGCTGCTGCATCTCACACGCTCTCCAGGCACAACTCAAAGAGCCAGTCCCAGGGCTCAGACAGCCGGCTTCTGCCTGATCACATGCACTATCAGGTCCTGCGATTTTAGACTCAGTCAATGGCAATCGGCCATGAGCCTGATCGAGTCATACTCAGCTTCAGACAGAGAGTAGCTCTGAATCAGTTCCGGGGGTCCAGGGTGAGTAGGAGCACCCTCACTCCCAGGGCCTGCCAAGAAGCCCCTTTTCAGTCCCTTGTCTTTGTGCAGTCAGTATCCCCTGGATGCAGAATGCTAGCTTAAGTGCCCAGGGAGGGTGGGGAGGGACTATTAGAAAGGAATGAAAGAAGGTGCTGTCCTAGGGTTACAGAAAAGAATAGAACCTGCTTATGGTTCTTGGTTAGTTAGAAGTGAATCGAGAGACCAGATGGATGAATCTTTTTTCCCTTTCTTTTCTTTAACTTTTTAATTTACATTGGAGCATAGTTGATTAACAATATTATGTTAGTTTCAGGTGTACAGCAAAGTGACCAGTTACATGTATCTATTCTTTTTCAAATTGTTTTCCCACTTAAGTTGTTACATACCATTGAGCAGAGTACCCTGTGGTATACAGTAGGTGCTTGCTGGTTATCTATTTTATATCTAGCAGTGTGTACTGCTCAATCCCAAACTCCCAATCTCTCCCTCTCCCACCGACCCTTCCCCCTGTAACCAGAAGTTTGTTCTCTAAGTCTGTCACCAGCTTCCTTTCTCTTCATACAGACTGGATAGATTATAGTTTGAGCAAGTAAATTCTTGGCTTGCCCTCTGCATCTTCCATTGTCACTTCTGCCTCACAGGCTCACAGGAGGATGCATTTGTTTGCATTTCTCATTAATGCAATAGTTCTATTTACTAAACGCTAGAAAGCAATAGTCTCGTTTGAAGACATGGCCCCCACCTTGCTTTCCTGAAGATGTTCTCTCAAAGCACGGTTTCTCATGCTTTGTACACACACACACACACACACAGCTCTGTCATTTCTTCATCAGGAAACACACAGTCCTAACCAAACCAGGTCAGACAGCAAAAACAACTATCAGGAAAATGCTTTTTGTCAGAGCATGCCAGTACCGGGTGAAGATATGTGGGTGCCCCAGAGACTAATACTGTGCTTTCTCAGCCCATGCAGTCATTAAATTATTGACAAAAGGACATCTGCTGAAGGGATTAAGAGGAGAGAAGAATGCCCGTGGCTGCTTTCCTCCTCTCCACTGTCCTGAGCAATTCACCTTCCAGCCTCAAACTTGTATTCACAACTTAGCAGAACAAAAGTCCCACAATTAACCAAATCTGTGCTCTTCAGAAGGCAAATTAGTAACTTTAGGACCTGCTGGTGGTCTCAGGTTCATTACCCCTCTCCACACAGAATGTTGCACCAAATTATTTCAACAATTCAATACAAACAATTCTTACTCAGAAAGGAATTCTGGCCAGCATGAATCTCCCCCTCTCATTAAACCTCTGAGGATGCTTTAGTGGCTTTATAGATCAACACCCCAGACCACCCTGGGCAGTACAGAATGTGGACCACGTGGAAAACAGAAGCAAAGGTGGGAGGGCCGCTGTGTTCTCAGCCTCAGGACAGGCTAATTGGTAAGAGAGACAGGACAGGGGGACCCATCCTGTGAGCATGAGGCCATTTTTTTTTTAAACAAAACCTCTCATTATCAGAGAAATGCAAATCAAGACCACAATGAGATACCACTTCACACCAGTCAGAATGGCTGCGATCCAAATGTCTGCAAGCAATAAATGCTGGAGAGGGTGTGGAGAAAAGGGAACCCTCTTACACTGTTGGTGGGAATGCAAACTAGTATAGCCACTATGGAGAACAGTGTGGAGATTCCTTAAGAAATTGCAAATAGAATTGCCTTATGACCCAGCAATCCCACTGCTGGGCATACACACCGAGGAAACCAGAATAGAAAGAGACACATGTACCCCAATGTTCATTGCAGCACTGTTTATAATAGCCAGGACATGGAAACAACCTAGATGTCCATCAGCGGATGAATGGATAAGAAAGCTGTGGTATATATACACAATGGAGTATTACTCAGCCATTAAAAAGAATACATTTGAATCAGTTCTAATAAGATGGATGAAACTGGAACCAATTATACAGAGTGAAGTAAGCCAGAAAGAAAAACACCAATACAGTATACTAACACATATATATGGAATTTAGAAAGATGGTAATGAACCGGAGGGATGATGTGGGGTAGGAGGTGCGGGGGCGGGGGGTTCATGTTTGGGAGTTCGTGTACACCCGTGGCAGATTCATGTCAATGTATGCCAAAACCAATAGAGTACTGTAAAGTAAAACAAAGTAAAAAAAAAAAAAAAGAGTCTAGAGAACAAAAGGGACCAAGAATGTAGAGTCACGGTGAAGTGGCAACTTCAGTCATATGGAGTATCATTCAGAATTTATGGGAATTCAGTTTCTGGTTTCCATTCCGATTTCCTCCCTTTGCAAGCTCCTTAATATGACACTTGCATTGGTCTCAGGGAAGAGTCCTGGAAAAGGACTCATTGGAAAAGACCCTGATGCTGGGAAAGATTGAGGGCAGGAGGAGAAGGGGATGACACAGGATGAGATGGTTGGATGGCATCATCGACTCAGTGGAGGAATAAGAGCAAGCCCCGGGAGATGGTGAAGGACAGGGAAGCCTGATGTGCTGCGGTCCATGGGGTCGCAAAGAGTCAGACATGGCTGAGTGACTGAACAGCAGCAACAAAAATTCCTGGACTCCCCCATCCTCAAGAAGTGCTGTCCAACAGAAACAAGTAAGAGCCACATCACGCACTTCCTAATAAGCACATTTTAAAACGTAAAAAGAACCAGGTGAAATTAAGCTTGGTAGCTTGCTGCTGCTGCTAAGTCACTTCAGTCGTGTCCGACTCTGTGCGACCCCATAGACGGCAGCCCACTAGGCTCCTCTGTCCCTGGGATTCTCCAGGCAAAAATACTGGAGTGGGTTGCCATTTCCTTCTCCAATGCATGAAAGTGAAAAGTGAAAGTGAAGTTGCTCAGCTGTGCCCAACTCTTCGCGACCCCATGGACTGCAGCCTACCAGCTTAGTAACCCAATATACCCAAAACAGCATCATTTCAACCTATAAACAATATCAATATCTATTATTTTTTTCATACTGTGTATTGTTCAATGCAGTTATTAAAGCTCCCAGCTTCCAGGGAGTTTTCAGTCTGAAGAGACAGTGAAAGTATGAAGACCATGTATATGTGAGGTGGTTATCTGAATGTTTATTCTAGAAAAAAAGATGTGGGAGAGTTGAGTGATTTAGGGTCAAGGAGGCTCTGAAGTCAGACACGGAACCTTGGCTCTGCGTCTTACTAGGGGTGTGACTTAGAACAATTTGCCTAACTTCTCCAAGCTTCAGTTTCTTCACCTCATAGAGGTGTTTTGAGGCCTGGCTCTAATTAGCGACAGGAAAATATCAGCTCCAATGACATAAATTATATAAAATCTTTACTATCACTGATATTTTAATTGAGAATTTGGCATATTCTCTTATCTCTAAATTCTTGAAAAAGATCCAATGGCAAAAGGTCCCAGGATGAGAGAGAGAGATAACTAGTTAGGTATCTCTAAGGTCCGTCTAGTCAAGGCTATGGTTTTTCCTGTGGTCATGTATGGATGTGAGAGTTGGACTGTGTAGAAGGCTGAGCGCCAAAGAATTGATGCTTTTGAACTGTGGTGTTGGAGAAGACTCTTGAGAGTCCCTTGGACTGCAAGGAGATCCAACCAGTCCATTCTGAAGGAGATCAACCCTGGGATTTCTTTGGAAGATATGATGCTAAAGCTGAAACTCCAGTACTTTGGCCACCTCATGCAAAGAGTTGACTCATTGGAAAAGACTCTGATGCTGGGAGGGATTGGGGGCAGGAGGAGAAGGGGACGACCGAGGATGAGATGGCTGGATGGCATCATGGACTCGATGGATGTGAGTCTGAGTGAACTCCGGGAGTTGGTGATGGACAGGGAGGCCTGGTGTGCTGAGATTCATGGGGTCGCAAAGAGTCGGACATGACTGAGCGACTGAACTGAACTAACTAAACAAGAGGGGAAAGAGAAGATGGAAATGAGAAACAAGACCAGCAGAAGGAGACAGGAAGTCTTTGTAGACAGAGACACAGACACCAGATTTGTCTTGTTTTATGTCTAAAATTGGGCTTCCCAGGTGGCACTGTAAAGAACCCGCCTGCCAATCCAGGAAATGTAAAAGACATGGGTTCGATCCCTGGGTTGGGAAGGTTCCTTGGAGGAGGGCATGGCAACCCACTCCAATATTCTTGCTTGGAGAATCCCATGGACAGAGGAGCCTGGGGGGCTACAGTCCATAGAGTCACAAAGAGTCAGACAGGACTGAAGCAACTTAGCATACATGTCTCAAGACACTGAAGCAACAAAGAATTCAGAGTTTAATGAATGGAGGTATTTCCTAACTATCATATGGCTGGTATATAGGCAGCAAAATGGCCAGATCAGCTCAGAGCACAATTCCATGGTTTATGGAAACAAAAAGGAAGAAAGGGAACAAGGAGAGTGGAAGTCTGCGGGTACCCCAGAGGGTATTTCACCATCCAAGCCCACCCATCCTAGGGAATCAGAGCAGTTCTCCTAATACATTTCCTCTTCCCTGTCTGGATTTCCGGGCCACAGTCTGTTTTCAGTGCTAAATGACAAAAAGATGGTATGAATTAGGACATCAGTGGAGGGAAACATCCAAGTCTCTGAGGTTGTGGGAACTTAATCTAATCTCCTATTTTATCTCCCCACCCCCCTTCTATGGTACAAGATCTTTTACTCTGTACTTGGCTGTTTGTCCAGGTAAGCTCTTCCGATGACAAGGCTGCTTACAACTCTACAGTCCAGAGAGGGACCCCCAGTATGGAGCCACAGCATGCCTGTGCTCTGAGCTCCAGGTCACTCTCTGCCTTTGTTTGCCTTCTGGACATGTGTAATATCGCCTCTACAAGCCAATCTTCCAACACACAAAAGCAGCCATCACATCTCTCCTTGACTTTTTTTTTTTTTATGCCAAACTAAACAACTCTTTTTTTTTTTCCTTCCACTTATTAGTCAAGGTTTCCAGGCCTCTCCTTTGGCCTTCACAGAAGCTGTTACTTTTTTTAACTTTTCTTTTAAACTGCATGGCACGGCGTGGAGCGCACCCTCCGTACAGTGGACTATTGTTTGCAACACTCAGCCCAGCAGCCCCATCGCTCAACCGCCTGACCGCTCTCCTGGCTGATCAACCCTCCTCCTTCCTCTCCCACAGGACACGCTGTCTAGTCTCCCTCCACGATGGTTCTCACATCTTCCCCGACCTCACCCGCCCCCTCCTCACCCCTGCCTCAACCCAGGGCCTCATGACCCTCACCTGGATCACTGAAATGGTCTCCAGTGGCTTTACCCTCTCACCTTTGCAATCCATCTTTCATCCTGTTCACCCTTTCTGATCCATAAACCACGCACTTACAGAGACACAACCCTTCTGGCTTCATACGTCTTTAACTCTGCAGTCTAGCCTTCAAAGCTCTCAGTGATCCGGCTTTAAGCCATTTTCATTGCCCTCTTCACCCTTCTAGCCATGCCAGGGCCCCTTGCCCTTTTCCTCAGTCTCAAATATTCATACTTCCTCCCTGGTTATACGGAGTTTTGGGTCATCCTTCAAAGTCCAGAGCAAATGTCATTTCTCCATGATTCCTTCAGTGTTCTCCTCCTTAGAAACCCTACAGCATATCAGCTGTACTTCCTGCTGAATCATTCATGTACTATTTCTTTTGCTCTATTTTGTTCTTCTTAAGCAGGTACGGTTCCTGTGCTCCAGGAGGTTCCGATCTAACAAGAGAAACAAACATGCGAAGAGCAAACAGAATCCTGATGCTCCAAAGGGAGACAGTGTGGGGATCTGGGGTGTGAGTTGTTGCTGTTTAGTTTCTAAGTCATATCTGACTCTTTGCAACCCCATGAACTGCAGCATGCCAGCTTTCCCTGTCCCAGGGGTTTAACCAAACAGACTTTGGGACCAAGAAATGCTTCACAGAGAAAAAGACTGTGAAACTGAGTTGTGACGTAAGTGAGAGCTCCAGGCAAAGGGAGTTATCTGTGAAGAAGCCATATGACAAGTGAGATCATGGGTCATTTAGAAAAGTGAATATTTAACTTTGTGTCTCTTTGTAGCCTGAGGATGGAGTGTGGTAGGGATGAAGCTGAGAAATCAGCTGAGGTCAGCTCAGATAGGGCCTTGAAGGTTACATACAATAGTGTGTGGGAGTCATTTCAAGGTTTAAGCAGGCAGTTGACTTGCAGAGATTCTGAACTTAGAAATTCCATTTAGCAACAGATTGGAGAATAGATGACAGCCAGTTTGGAAGGGAATCAGAGAGATACTGGAGAAGACTCTTTTGAGAGTCCCTTAAACAGCAAGGAGATCAAACCAGTTAATCCTAAAGGAAATCAACCCTGAATATTTACTGGAAGAACTGATGCTGAAGCTCCAATACTCTGGCTCAACCTGATGCAAAGAGCTGACTCATTGGAAAAGACCTTGATGCTGGGAAAGACTGAGGGCAGGAGAAAAGAGGATGACAGAGGATGAGATGGTTGGATGGCTTCATCAACTCAATGGACAAAAGTCTGAGCAAACTCCAGGAGATGGTGAAGGGCAGGGAAACCTGGCATGCTACTGTCCATGGGGTCACAAAGAGTTGGACATGGCTGAGTGACTGAACAACAGCAGGGAGACCTATTATGATGATGGAGGAAAACCTAGATAGGGCAATGGGCCCAAAGATACAGCAATGGGTCCAAAGATTGGGCTTTAGACTCAATATCTACTAGGCAAAAACTTCACATGGTGGACTTGAATGTGAACAGAAAGGAAGAAGGATAAATGCTGGATCTCTGTTTAGCTCTTATTTTGTCTTATTTTTTGTACAAACTGCTCCCAAAGAGGCATTATTACCCTCAACAAAGTTTAAAGTCCCTGATAACAGGCTGACCCTGATAAACAGGCACAGTCTTTCAAATCAGCTACAGATACTTCATGCTGCTTCCAGTGGTATCTTACCTAAGTACAGCCTAAATAAGCTTTTGCCAAATTTGCCAAAACACCCAATTTTTGGTAGGCAAGCTTAATTTATGATGTCATATAGGACACAATTTTTGCAAAGGAATACTTCTACAGGAAGATCACTTCAAGAAAGGCCTACTGTTGGGTCATTCCATGTTCATCCATCCACTTTTCATTTCACAATTGTCTGTTGAGTGTCTCTCACATGGCTTGGGGACACAGCATCAAACAGGACAACAAGCTTCCTGCCTGAAGCTTATTCTACCAGGGGAGGAAAAAGACATGGAAACAAATAAAATTAAAATATAAATACACATAGGTATAGTTGCCAAGGGGGGAGGGGGGAATGGAGTAAGAAGTGAAAACAATGGACTAAGGAGGAGGTAATAATTAAGCTAAAATCTAGGTGATAAGAAGATGGCAAGATACGCAAGAAGAATATTCTAGGCAGAGAGAAGAGTGAAGTGCAGAGAGCCTGTGTATCTGAGACTTAAAGGGGAGGGGGATGGAGCCTGGGGGTGAGTTCAGAAAGGTGGGGAGCTCATGGAGGGACTCCAAAGTCATGAAAGAGAATTTGGATGTTCAGATCAGCATGATCTGACCATGAAGATATTTGTCTCCCTAGAGATGCTCTCTAAGCCCATTCCTCATACCCTGGGAGGAAAGAAGAGCACTTTTCCATGACTGTGCCTTTCCTGGGAGGGTTCCACAGGGAGCAGGCCACATCATATCTGTGACCTTCATGTAGCAACATTTCACCAGGGCTGTGCTCCAGCAATCATAGGTATTATTTACCCAGGCACAGGAATGTACACAGCACTTGGTCCAAAGGGGGAACTGAGCCTAAGGACAACGTCTCTGTTGAGTGCCTGCTTGTGCAGGGAGCCCATTCCTCTGTCCCCTGTCTCTCCCTGGACCATGAGGACCAGGGACATGATGATGGACGAGAGCAGAGCCAACGAGCCTGCAGTGACTGAAGCGCTACACAGCGATGCCAGAGAAGAAGTGGAGGGCAGCGCTCCAGACGTGCCAGATGGCGGCCAAGTGCAAAAGCAACGGTTGTAGATGATGAGCCTGAGGTTGAAAGGTGGAGAAATGATGGCTGAGGAGAAAATCTGGCTTTGAGCCTGTTACAATGGAACAGTATCACAGCTGTGAGACACTGGTCTCTTCTGGTTTCCCCAAGAAGAAACAAGCGATTGTTGGTTTCCCCAAGGAGAAACAAGTGATTATTTCTGAAACTCCAGTGGGAAAAAAAAATGAAATAGTCAAAGACAAGTTCAGTGATAAAAGCAAAACTGGGTGTATCAGGCCCCCATTTTCCTCCATCCTATTTTCACACCAGGTCTTCTCTAAACCTTGAAGAAACAAGAGAATCTCTTAGCGTAAGAAAAAGAGACAGAATTGGAACTCATATAAAGAGGGAAAATATCAACGTCAAAAGAGCCTCTGGTGAGTAAGATTTGTTTTCTCTTATCATGCAATGGTGTTTTCGTCACTGTCATTCTCCCTCTGTCCTGACCCTCTCCCCATAAACAAAAATATTCCCCATTCTTAGAAGAAGCCTGTTCTCAATTATTTGTAGATTCAGAGATGATGGTTCTTTTCCTTGTTATGAATGTGACATACCATCCACGCTGGGGTCTTGAGCTCTTTCCCCCAGTCACCAGAATTTCATCAATGCTCTCACAGTTGACTGGCGCCCATGTGTTGGTGATCTCACAGATACACCATTGTAATGCTTCACTATGGTTTTTCCTTGGAGGAGGGAGTGGGGGTGGGAGTGTCCTGCATAGGTTCCAGCATGTACAAAACACTGCTGTCAGAATTATACCCCGTGTGGTAGCCTGAGCATATCACTGTAATCACAGGGGAACCATATTGGCTCCTGGTCAAATGCTGAATTGATTTTTAAATTGCTTTGATGACTTATATATTCAGTGCACAGTTTTGGGCCCCTGTTTATCTCTCCATATGCGCCGAGTCGCAGCTTGAGAGCATTTGATGCTTGCTCTATTGGCCATTTGAAAATATAGGTTTAAGTCACATGGAGCATGTGCTTTCAGTTGCTGTCTCACATTTGGAGTTCATTCCTGGCTGGCCTCCAAAGCGCTAGATGAATAGATCTCTTTAAGATGAAATTTCAGCTTTATCTTTACACGGCATGCGTTTGAGTTAATCATATACATAAGTTGTGCATGATCTTATTTTGGGTTACACAGCACAGAGAGCTTGAAAGAATAGAAGAGGAAAGGAAAACAAAAGCATCGATTGCCCAGCCTATTGGTTACATTGGTCACATGGTCCCTGGTTTACCTTCCAAGTTTAGCCAGGTGTTCCAGCCAGCAGGAGGTCTGCCTTTTGCCCAAGTCGCCCACCAGGAAAGAGAAGACAATCTTGCCAATGTAGAGTGAAAATTCAGCATTGGACCAGAAAAATGAGACTTCTGTTCACTGAGGAATTGATTCATGAAAGAAAGGAGGAGGGGACTGAAATAAAAACCCAGAGGAAATCTGAACTGCAGATCTGGGGACAAGCTAAGCTTTTGTGCTATGTGTTAGATTAGCGAGGATGATAATTACCTGAAATTAGGAAAACGAAAAGCAAGACAGGAATGTGATAGCCTGAAAAACCAGCGTCCCCAGAGCCCTACTTGTCCTGTCATGACTGCCTGATCTTGCACAATTTTTCCCAGGGTGAGTATAACACAGAATTCCGCATGCTTAGGGACATGTTTGATGGATTAAACTAAAATCTAACCTGGGATATCCATTACATTGCAAGATGCATGCTTAATATACATGGAGTTGGGAGGAAAGTGTTTATGATGGGAGGCAGAAATGAGTCAAGCCTGCTTTTTAAAATTCATAAGATTAATGCTCATGTTACTCAAGGTCCAAAGAGTTCATGATTTCACTTTCTGATCATGCTTTAGTTCCCATCCCCACTAGAAAGACCTTAGTTGTTTCAATCCTGTCTCCAGAGAACTAAAATATCCTGAAGTCATTTCCAGGGGTGTAAAATGATAGCAAGCAAGCCCTGAATTAGCATTCTTCAAACCCTTTCAGGGCTCAATGTCCCCTGGAAAAGAGGCACAAAGAAAACAATGTTATAGCCAATCCTGGTGATGCTCTATCAATACCACTATTTTGTCTTTTAAAACACAGGGCCTAAATGCTGAATATGACAGAGACGGGTATATTAAATCTGGATCAGCTGGCTAGGGTATGAGGACAGCTGAAGTATTCACATCTCTAAGGTTGCCAACCCGGGTGATAAAGGGTTAAGACCTAAAGTTAAGGAAAATATGATTAGCTGGTCTGGACCAGTCAACACATTTCAGAATAATGGTTTGAGGTCTGAGCATCAAAGTAAATTTCCAGTGGTACTCAGGACACATAAGTTTCAGGGCCCCTCACTCAATGGCAACCCACTCCAGTACTCTTGCCTGGAAAATCCCATAGATGGAGGAGCCTGGTAGGCTGCAGTTCATGGGGTAGTGAAGTCGGGCACGACTGAGCTACTTTACTTTCACTTTTCACTTTCATGCATTGGAGAAGGAAATGGCAACCCACTCCAGTGTTCTTGCCTGGAGAATTCCAGGGACGGGGGAGCCTGGTGGGCTGCCATCTCTGGGGTCGCACAGAGTTGGACACGACTGAAGCAACTTAGAAGAAGCACTTTGTACAGATCCGAGAGGAGCCCTAAGTATGTGTTCCTATGGCCATGTGTTTTCATAAAACTTGTAAGATACCTTAATTACCATGGATACAGACGGCCATCTTTTTCCACTTTGTCTTGCCCTCCTTCATGTTGGGAGGCCACGTACATTTTAAGTATCTGATAATGGGAAGTCAAGTAGGTGATGCCTTGTCTTGGGTTTAGTATGACATACTTACGAGTTTTTCAGTAACTTCTGTGTGTAATTATCACAAATCATCCAGGGTAACAATGACTTCTAATAATGGACATCTTACCCACAGGTCCAATTCATCCAGTTGGGTCCTAAAGGCCCAAAGTCTGAAGTAGTATTGTGATATGAATTAGTTCCACAGTACCAGCACCAAATGGAGAAGGGAATGGTAACCCACTCCAGTATTCTTGCCTGGAGAATCCCACGGACAGAGAAGCCTGGCAGGTCGCAATCCACGGGGTCACAAAGAGTAGGACACGACTGAGCACGTGTGCACACACCAGCACCAAAAGTCCGTGGGCAGCAAAAGAGAAGCAAGTTCTGTAACACATGAAGCCAGAAGCTATTCTGGCTTCTTTTCTGAATTTGTTGATGTTTGTGGTATCTGACAGCCTTTTGAAACACTGAAGTTTGTTTCTTTTTTGCATTCTACATAAATATTTCATTTCATATCTACTTTATATTACAGCTGTGTAGAATAATCTTTTTTCCAAAGGAGTTCTAAAGGCTAGAATTTATCCCTGCCAATCATTCAGGGTGGTTTCCAGGAAGTCACCAAAGACAGTAGGCAGAGGGTTAGTATAGCAAAATTTTTTGGAACCTGAGATTTCAGAAGCTCAAAGAGCTATACGATCAACATTGCTAGATTCTGGTGTAGCTCTGACTAACCCTGCCTGACCAGTTCTTCACTGGATTCTGAAAAAAGTCTTTCACTTATAAACACCCTCTTCGTAGGAAAAACAAAGCATTTTTAAAGAAGAGCCCAGTTCTCCCAGGGTTATAAATTGCATACCATGTTTTTTCCTACCAATGCTGTCATGCTCCAAGGGCTGGACAGAGTACCGTGTTGAAGAAACTGTGATAATCCATAACATATATTTGGTTAAAACTTCTCTTATCACTGAACCCTAAGTATTGGGTTGGCCAGAAAGTTTGTTTGGGATTTTCTGTAAAATGTGATGGGAAAACCTGAACAAACTTTACGGCCACCCCAAAATGAGGTCTCAAATCCAGTAGCCCCTTCCTCTTGCCTCAAATCCCTGTCTATACTCTGCCAGGATGCCAAGCTCCTCCCACCTTCCAGATTAAAATAAGGACATGAAAACCAAGCTCATTATGATTGACTTAATCACTAGAACACATTCTCTCTTCCATTTCTAAAAACCCTGGAGAATTCTTTTGCACAAACACCAGGGTTTGTTTACTGTCCTGACATGTTTTATTAGATCTCAACCTATTTCTTTCATAGCTCATCTATAACCCATACTCCAAAGAATGTTAATTCATAAAAGTAGCTGATGGAATACAGTGTGGTGTCAGGACCTATTAACACACATCTTTCTGCTGTACAAGGCATAATTTGGACATTGATGTCTCAAGCTGTTTAAGTCCAGTCCGTGGGTTAAAGTAAGGTATCTTCACTATAGGCAGGGTATTAAGAATTACACCAAACTGGCTACAATTTAAGAGAAACAAGACCTAATAACCCAGAAAGAGTGAAGAAGAGGCAAGTTTAATCTCACATATTAAAACTGACCAATGGAGAAGGAAATGGCAATCCACTCCAGTTCTAATGCCTGGAAAATCCCATGGACAGAGGAGCCTGGTAGGCTACAGTCTACGGGGTCACAAAGAGTCGGACACAACTGAGCGACTTCACTTCACTTACGACCGAGTGACTAAGCACAGCACAGCACAGGAGTCCCCTTTGGTGGAGCCCCCAGGCGGAGAGGAAGCACAGGATTCATAAGATGGCCGGCAGGTTCTGTGTTAGGTGCAGTCAAAGACACATGGAGGATAGATGTGTGGTCAATGAGAGGGAATTGAGAGTTGAGACGTAAACTTATACAACTATGGTAAATTTTTGACAAAGGTAGCAAGACCATTCACTGTGGGAGGATAGTCTTCAACAAATGATGCTGGGAGAACTGGACTTTCACATGCAGAAGAATTTAGATCCCCACTTCATACTGTATACAAAAAATAACTCAAAATCGATTAAAGACATAAGCATGAAAGCTACAACTATACATCTCTTGGGCTTCCCTCATAGCTCAGTTGGTAAAGAATCTGCCTGCAATGCAGGAGACCCGGGTTCAATTCCTGGGTTGGGAAAATCCCCTGAAGAAGGAAATGGCAAGCCATTCCAGTATTTCTCCCTGGAGAATTCCATGGACGGAGGAGCCCGGCAGGCTACAGTCCATGGAGTTAAAAGAGTTGGACACAACTTAGCAACTAAACCATACATCTCTTAGAAGGAAATGAGTACATCTTTGTGATCTTGAGCTGGGCAATAGTTTTTTAGAATTGGTATCAAATTCACAAGCAACCAATGAAACACCGAAAAACTGGAACTCATCAAAATTAAAAATGTGTCAAATGACAGTCTTAAGAAAGTGAAAAGATGATCCACAGGATGGGGGAAAATATTTGAAAATCATATACCTGATAAAGTACCCAGAGTATATCAAGAATTTTTATAAATCATCTATAGCCCCAATTAAAAGTGGCCAAAAGATATAAATTGACTTTTTTTTCAAAGATATACAAATGGCCGGTAATACATGACAAAATGCTCAACATCAGTAGCCAGCAGAGAAATGCAAAATCATGGGAGATACCACTTCACACCCATTAGGATGGCACTAGTCAAAAAGATGGACAGTGAAAAGTGTTGGTGAGAATGTGAAGACATGTTAACCCTCATACCCTGCTTGTGGGTTTGTAAAATGGTGCAGCTGTTTTGGAAAACAGTTTGGCAGTTCCTTGAAAACTTAAACCCAGTTACTGTGTGACACAGCAGTTTCATATCTAGGTATATACCCAGGAAAATTGAAATCATATGTTTATACAAAACTTGTGTATGAATGTTCATGGTAGCTTTATTCATAGAAGCCCCAAAAGTGGAAATAACCCAAAGTCCAGTAACTTACATGAGTGAATAAAATGTGGAATAATCCACAAAATTGGAATAATATTTAGTTGGAAAAGTAAAATGGAATAATATTTAGTTGGAAAAGTAATGAAATACACATGCTATTACCATGGATACACCTTGAAAACCTTCTGCTAAGTGAAAAAAGTCAGATACAAAAGGCCATGTATTATATGATTCCATTTATATGAAATGTCCAGAATGGGCAAATCCGTAAAAGACAGAAAGCAGGTTGTCAGGGCGAGGAGGAAGAGGGAATGGAGAGCGAAAGGCTGCTAATGGGTTCAGGCTTCCCTTTTTGGAAGACGAAAAATTCTGAAGTTAGTGCTGATGGTTACACAACCTTGTGAATATACTAAACACAAAACAGTATTCTTTAAAATGGTAATTTTATTGGTATATGGGTTGTATCTCATATACATTTAAAAAAATAAATTTTTTTAAAGACAAAAAAATAAAAAATAAAAAAATAAAACTGACCGAAAGCTTCTGAGACTATAAAGCTACTTTAGGTATACATGCATTATATGGATACCTTATACCATTAATATTATGCACGTGGCAGCAACCAGTTATAAAGCTACATTCTGAGATGTGTTGCTGTCAACTATCAGTTTAAAAAAATTTAATCATATGTCCAAAGTGATCAGAATGCAAGAATGAAACATAGTTTCATCATTTTAAATGACAAGTAAAGACAACACTCAGTATGAATACCACGCAACACCCAGAATACTCTCTCTATCCTTTACCAACACAAAACAGTAAAGTTTTACTGGAAAGGTCCCCAAATCATAAATAGCATCCGATGATATCTAGTCTCTAAATGGCCACCAATGATCCCTGCCTCCTAGCATTCACACCCCTGTGAAGCCTCATCCCACACTGTATTAGATTCGGTCTGTATGGCCAGCAGAAAACGGCAGAAGCAATCGACACATTACTCTTGAGGTTAGGATATATGAGACTGTGGCTTCTTGGGTACTCTCCTGCTTTTCCTTTAATCCCTGCCTCCCCTCCTCCCCCTCTGCCTCCCTCCTTCCCTCTCTCCTTCTCTGCCTCTCTTCCACTCCTTCCCTCCTCACCAACTTCCCTCTTCTGCAGCAACAGGCTGCCATGTTGTAAACAGACCTAAGAGAGGTGCCTGTGGTAGGGAAACTGAAGCCTCCAGCCAAGAGCCAGGAAGGCACTCAGCAACACTTACATTCACCTGAGTGGAATGAGATTTGATGGTACACCCTACCCCCCACACACCAAGTCACTACTGGCAGAGGACCTGCCTCTGTGACCTCCCAGAGATGAGAAAAGCCTTAAAAGACTTAAAACTGAGAGGGCCACACGCTCAAAACTATTCATCTCCCGTATCCAACCACACTATAAATATGTGCATTAGAGGCCAAGAGAATGGGGTAGAAGACAAAACCATCAGTGGCTCTGTTCTGTTTCCAGTTCAAGTTCACACATCTTCCTTTTATACTGGCATATAGTTGCTTTACAATGTTGGGTCAGTTTCTGCTGTTCAACGAAGTGACTCAGCTATATATACATATATATATATCCCTTTTCTCTTGGGCCTCCCTCCCACCCCACCCCCCAAGACATCCGTCGAGCTCATCACAGATTATTAAGCTGAGTTTCATGTGCTGTAGAGAAGGTTCCCACTAGCAATCTCACACGTCGTCTTAATCCAGGAGAAAACTACAGGCTCAAGTCCCACACTTTAGAGGCACTTTGAAATCACATGGCTCCAAATTTCTTATAGTCAATTTCTTTGAATATGACTTTGCATTTGCTATGCATTTAGAGATTGTTTCTGATAAGTCAATAGAACTTCTCAGAAAATGTTAACTTATGCAATATGTCAAGTAAGAACAGCATTTTTTTTAACCTACCAAGGGAACAGAATATGAAACATTCAATTTCGAAAGTTCCCAAGGTAGAGGCGATAGTGGCTAATTCACTGATATTTCTGGGGCTGATTCTATAGACAAGAAATCAATATTTCTTATCCTAAACTTGGGAGAGAAACAGAGTAGATTTCTAAGTGATGATACATATTTTAGGATGCCCTTTCCTTTTTCTTTCTTTCTTCCTCCTTCTATTTAAGATTCTTATTGGCAACTTTTTTGCTACTATATTCTGGAATCTCTCTCACACTGCTCATTACAGTGCAAGCATATACAAGACATATCGAATGGTTTGATCTTAATCACGTCCTTTCCAAATCAAACCTAATGAGATCATATGAAAAAGAAAAATAAACAGTAACATTTAAAAACAGTATTCTATAAATAACAAAGACAGCAAGAGAAGCAATACATAGGCACATTGTAATATCTTCCGAGTGAATTCTGACTTGATTCAAAGATGAAGCACATGCAGTACGCTGAAGAACTAGAGCTGATATGTAACCAGGAAAGACCGAGAGCCAAAGCAACATATAGTCTTTATTCTACTAAGCTGTCAAATCAAAGGAGAGACTTTTCTGATTCCATAGAAATTACCAGTCTTCACACATTTGAAAAAAATGAAAACAAGAAAAGTGCTATACTTTTACAGGTAATAGTGAGTAATTCTTCCCAAGTATGTCCCAAGGCTTTTCCATGGAGCATTCCCTCTACTCAGTCCTGGAAGTTGTTTCATAAACTCCACAGAGAAATCCACTTCTTCCAGGAGATGCAATAAGTCATAAACTTCTCATTCCAAGCAACCAGGAAATAGAGCTTTATTTACAAAGTTAAAATAGAAGCTTCAATAAATAATTCCTGCCAGAAAGCTAAAAATAATTTTAAACTCCTAATTACTATAAAAATAAGACAGGGCAATGTTGGAGCCCAAGTTTCCAGCACTTCCTGGCTATGCAAATGTCAAAGCGTCACTTGGCAACAGCTGGACAAACAACAGAGTTTTGTGTCAACCAAGACAAAGCAACTGGCCATCACTGAGATGCCTTCAGGGGAGGACGGGGTGGGGGTGGGGAACTGGCAGCTCCTTGATGAACAAGATTATTATCTGTAACCCACCCTAGCCATTTTTTTTTTTTTTTTTTTTTCCCAAGAAGTCACTTGTTAATTTCCCATTGGACTGAATCGAAAGGCAACAGTCTCAAGTATTGAATCAGCATCTGGCCATAATGCAAAGCAACTGTGTCAGTGAATCAGCACCTTTCTAAAATTGAATTTGACCAATGAAGCAAGCAATCTGTAAGAACTTTTGTGTTCAACAACATCTGTCACTCATGGAGAGATTTCCCAGTGGTGTAAATTTCCTATTTGCTAAATAGTTCCCACATCACTGATAAGTTCAGTCTGATTTTGCTCAGTTAATACTTTTCTGTGGAATTAGATGTCAAGTATTGGTGGAATTACCCGGCAGAATAGACTGCCTGGGTTTGAACCTCACTATACTGTATACTAGTTTTGTGTTCCTGGGCAAGTAACTTCATCTGATTTCAGCAGTGGTAACGAGGAAATAACAATAGAACCTGTTTTAAAAGGCGGCTCTGAGTGTTAAGCGCCAATGAGCATGTCACATGCTGGGCACAATGCCAGGCATTAAGCAAGTGCTCAGGAGGTAGTAATCCTCCTCATTCTTGTTGTTTTTTCAGTCTTATTTCTATTGTTGTTATTATTACTGGTGCCAAACTATGAGAGTTCATTTCCTAAAATGGATGCCTAGTGTTAAAGTTATTAGCAATGTTAGCAATGTTATTAGAAAGCACACTTATCAAGCCCAAACATGTGTACAGGCTTACAGTAAGTACAAAAGAAATCGGGTATGGGCTTTATCCTCTCAGAATTAATCACGGGTACTCTGTTGTTCCATTTGAGTCATGGAGCTGTTTCTCTCAATAATCTGCATGATGATTACGCTACATCTCCTGTTAAAACATATTCCAATCTCTTCTTAAACCCAGACTCATACTCTGCATAATAATTCTCAACTTCTCCAGTGATAGAATCCACGGGATAGATGATGAAAAGAACTTTGAGAAATTCATCTCCACTCCAAAGAACAAAGCCATAGCCAACAGGGAATCTACAATTTACTCATGTTCATATTCAACTTTATATATGAAGGCACCAATAAGGAAAACCTAGGAAAGCTGTAGGCTAAATAACTCATCCACAAGAAAAAAAAAAAAAAGGTGAGGGGCTCTGAAATGATGACTTCTTCATAAAAGGAAAATTCCTGCAGGGCAAGTCACCTGATTGGTTTTTAATGGAGTTCAGAGTTTAAACCAGTTATAAACTAAATCACACTGAAATCAAGTCAGGATCCCTCTAGCTGATTATAAAAATGAATGAATCTAAGAAGGTGCCATTATATTGCTCTCCTAAAGAACTTACTCTTCCCTTCATGCTATGGTCATCATTCCATAAAGTACAGAGACTACTTGCAGGCAGCTCTTTGAGTTAAGATACACATTTAGTCAACTGCCTTTTAGGAAAAATTCTTCTTCTCTTTCTAAGGTTGGGGAATAATGAAATGCTTCATTTCAAATAATATAAGGCAATATACTTTGACAAAGGGTTGTGAGTAATAATGCAAAAGTCAACTGACATCTATTTGGAGCTTAGCAAAAATAAGCCAAGTAATTGATGTGTTTGAAGTGCCTACGTAAGTAGAGGGCTAACATTTATGTCAATGGATGGAACTCATCTTGCCATGGTAAGAAAAAAAGAAAGAGAAGAAGTAAAGAATAACCACTTGTTGAGAGTCGTTATGAGTCAAACGATTGTAATTTATGTAGACTGTCATTTACCTCTCATAACAGTTCTATGGTGAAAATACTTGTCTCCATTTTAGGAATGATGAAAGAAACTGACATCCAGAGATCTTAACTGATTGGCCAGTGCTCCAGAGCTGCTACAGACAGGGCCGCCAGGGAGCGGGACTGTCGCTGTTCTTTACACTACGTGAGTGTGCTCGTCACTCAGTCGTGACCGCCTCCTCGTAACCCCACAGACTGTAACCCGTCAGGCTCCTCTGCCCATGGATTTCTCCAGGCAAAAATACTGGAGTGGGTAGCCATTTCTTTCTCCAGGGGATCTTCCTCACCCAGGGATCGAACGTCTGTCTCCCACATTGCAGGCAGATTCTTTACTGTTTGAGCCACCAGGGAAGCCCACTTTACATTTAATGTTAACCTGCAAATAGACCAAGCTATTACAGACCCATGGACATTAACTTTGAAATANTTTTTTTTTTTTTTTTTGCTTTCCCAAGAAGTCACTTGTTAATTTCCCATTGGACTGAATCGAAAGGCAACAGTCTCAAGTATTGAATCAGCATCTGGCCATAATGCAAAGCAACTGTGTCAGTGAATCAGCACCTTTCTAAAATTGAATTTGACCAATGAAGCAAGCAATCTGTAAGAACTTTTGTGTTCAACAACATCTGTCACTCATGGAGAGATTTCCCAGTGGTGTAAATTTCCTATTTGCTAAATAGTTCCCACATCACTGATAAGTTCAGTCTGATTTTGCTCAGTTAATACTTTTCTGTGGAATTAGATGTCAAGTATTGGTGGAATTACCCGGCAGAATAGACTGCCTGGGTTTGAACCTCACTATACTGTATACTAGTTTTGTGTTCCTGGGCAAGTAACTTCATCTGATTTCAGCAGTGGTAACGAGGAAATAACAATAGAACCTGTTTTAAAAGGCGGCTCTGAGTGTTAAGCGCCAATGAGCATGTCACATGCTGGGCACAATGCCAGGCATTAAGCAAGTGCTCAGGAGGTAGTAATCCTCCTCATTCTTGTTGTTTTTTCAGTCTTATTTCTATTGTTGTTATTATTACTGGTGCCAAACTATGAGAGTTCATTTCCTAAAATGGATGCCTAGTGTTAAAGTTATTAGCAATGTTAGCAATGTTATTAGAAAGCACACTTATCAAGCCCAAACATGTGTACAGGCTTACAGTAAGTACAAAAGAAATCGGGTATGGGCTTTATCCTCTCAGAATTAATCACGGGTACTCTGTTGTTCCATTTGAGTCATGGAGCTGTTTCTCTCAATAATCTGCATGATGATTACGCTACATCTCCTGTTAAAACATATTCCAATCTCTTCTTAAACCCAGACTCATACTCTGCATAATAATTCTCAACTTCTCCAGTGACAGAATCCACGGGATAGATGATGAAAAGAACTTTGAGAAATTCATCTCCACTCCAAAGAACAAAGCCATAGCCAACAGGGAATCTACAATTTACTCATGTTCATATTCAACTTTATATATGAAGGCACCAATAAGGAAAACCTAGGAAAGCTGTAGGCTAAATAACTCATCCACAAGAAAAAAAAAAAAAAGGTGAGGGGCTCTGAAATGATGACTTCTTCATAAAAGGAAAATTCCTGCAGGGCAAGTCGCCTGATTGGTTTTTAATGGAGTTCAGAGTTTAAACCAGTTATAAACTAAATCACACTGAAATCAAGTCAGGATCCCTCTAGCTGATTATAAAAATGAATGAATCTAAGAAGGTGCCATTATATTGCTCTCCTAAAGAACTTACTCTTCCCTTCATGCTATGGTCATCATTCCATAAAGTACAGAGACTACTTGCAGGCAGCTCTTTGAGTTAAGATACACATTTAGTCAACTGCCTTTTAGGAAAAATTCTTCTTCTCTTTCTAAGGTTGGGGAATAATGAAATGCTTCATTTCAAATAATATAAGGCAATATACTTTGACAAAGGGTTGTGAGTAATAATGCAAAAGTCAACTGACATCTATTTGGAGCTTAGCAAAAATAAGCCAAGTAATTGATGTGTTTGAAGTGCCTACGTAAGTAGAGGGCTAACATTTACGTCAATGGATGGAACTCATCTTGCCATGGTAAGAAAAAAAGAAAGAGAAGTAAAGAATAACCACTTGTTGAGAGTCGTTATGAGTCAAACGATTGTAATTTATGTAGACTGTCATTTACCTCTCATAACAGTTCTATGGTGAAAATACTTGTCTCCATTTTAGGAATGATGAAAGAAACTGACATCCAGAGATCTTAACTGATTGGCCAGTGCTCCAGAGCTGCTACAGACGGGGCCGCCAGGGAGCGGGACTGTCGCTGTTCTTTACACTACGTGAGTGTGCTCGTCACTCAGTCGTGACTGCCTCCTCGCAACCCCACAGACTGTAACCCGTCAGGCTCCTCTGCCCATGGATTTCTCCAGGCAAAAATACTGGAGTGGGTAGCCATTTCTTTCTCCAGGGGATTTTCCTCACCCAGGGATCGAACGTCTGTCTCCCACATTGCAGGCAGATTCTTTACTGTTTGAGCCACCAGGGAAGCCCACTTTACATTTAATGTTAACCTGCAAATAGACCAAGCTATTACAGACCCATGGACATTAACTTTGAAATAAGTTTTTAAATTATTAATTTGGGTGTTAAGAATGTACAGTGAGTTTTGATATAGAAATATCATTGTAAATGACAGACTGGAAGATCAGTCTGTAAACAATTAATGAAACCAAAATCTCATATAAATGCTTAATCGCTGCTGCATTAATTTTTGGTGATTTTGCTTTTCTTTAGTTTCTTGGATTAGGTGTTTGGGTTTGTTGTGGGAGAAGGAAAGCAAAAAACTGCAATTTATAACTCCAGGTATTAGCCAGGGACTATCTGATTGCAAGAAACAAATGCATTTAAATTAGTTTCAGGCAAGTAGGAGGAACAAGAGGAATGAGGCTCAGATGGAAAGTGAGCAAAAACAGACATTCTTACCCACCAACACTGAGGGGGTCACTGCTAGCCTTTGCTCTGCTCTGTGAGGTTGCTTCTTTCTTCTCTCTCTCAGGGTAATTTTCTCTGCCTCTCCATACTCAGGGGAAAAAATGTCCTACTTTATATCACGTCCCAGTTCAAATACATCCTTAAAAAAAGCAACCTTTGAATAGGTTAGTAAATACTCTCTGGAATATCTGGTTCACTGGAAGCTTGTATTTATTTTCTGCTCCAGCAGCAGAAAGGAACTCTCCAAACTCTCAGAGCATCAACGTGTGTCTTAGTCTGCTCAGGCTGTTATAACAAAAAGCTACAGACTGCCTGCCTCAAACAACAAACATTTATTTCTCACAGTCTTGAAAGATGGGAAGTCCAAGATTCAGGTGTTGATAGATTTGAAAGACAGTAGACATCTGCCTTCCACTGTGACATCCATGTCTTCCTATGGACAAGAGAGAGGTCTGGCATCTTCATCTTCCTGTAAAGACACTAAATCCCATCTTGGAGATCTGCCCTCATAACCTTATATAAATCTCATAACTTCCCCAAGGTCTCACCTCCAAATACCTTCACGTAAGGGGTCAGGGCGTCAACCTGTGAATCTGAGGGGGAGACAAATATTCAGTCCGTAACAATTGTGCCACCATCGCCTTGGTTCTCAGGCACACACAGCCCCACCACCACCACCAGCATCCCCACGTTTCCTAGCCCTCTTCTTCCATCCCTGATCTTTCTTCTGCTGCTAGCACTTCTGTTTCTAGAAGTGAAATAGATCTTCATTAACCAACATTAACCAAAAAAGCCTCAGGAAGAGCTGTTGGCCAAAGACCTTTGGAGAAGAGTAATCTGGGTCCTGCAAGCTCCAACAGCATCTGCAGATCTCCTGGGTCCCTGATGGATGAATCTCCAAAAGCAGCATTCTTTGGGCAGAGCTGGGGATACCAGCTTTGGATTCTATTCCAGGTACAATCATCAGACACAGTACCATGGGCAAACTTCTTTCTTCTAAACATCAGTGAAAAAGCCTGCAGGATCTGAGTAGATGAGCCCTAAACTCTATAGTTCTGTGACATGGACACTATACCAGTTTGGCCATTCCTCCATGTATTATCATTTAAAGTCAACATAAATATACTTGATTCGTAAGCTACATTTTCTCCCATATTCCAAATTACTTTATCGACCTATTTCTGAACTTATGCTGTACACTTATTTTTAGTTCTTAAAAAATCATGATCAGTCACAAAGTTGTGTTGTTTTTATGAGTTTGCCTCTGGTTCTAGCACTCCAGGGCATTCATTTATTCATTCATTCTTTCAACCCACTGCTTACTGAGCACTTCTGCCAGGCTTAAAGTGCCAGACACACCAGGCCCTCAAAACAAGCTGAACCTCAAGAAAACTGATCACCATAAAACAGCAGCAAAGAACACTAGCAGCTTCTATGAAGGCTAACTAATATGTCGGGCTAAAATATCTTTAGAGAACAGGGAGAAAATATAACTGATGCTTGTCAAGTACCTCAGTGTTGCTGAGAAAGCTGAGTCCTTACCAGACTCAGAGCAGCTTCATTAAGCTGTCTTCTGACAATTAACGACATCACAAAGAACTCACATACAAACATGCAGAAAGGGAATCGGGGGCTGACGGAGAGAAACTGATGATTGGTTGGTTCCTAACCTCCATGTGCTTCCACTTTTATTTTCTTGCTAGTAGTGTGGAGGGGTGTGGCGGAGACGGAAAGCATGTCAGACATCTGTCATTCATTAAGTGAAACGTGAAAGTGTTAGTCGCTCAGTCGTGTCTGACTCTTTGTGACTCTGTGGACCCTAGCCTGCCAGGCTCCTCTGTCCATGGAATTCTCCAGGCAAGAATACGGGTGTGGGTTGCCGTGCTCTCTTCCAGGGGATCTTCCCAACCCAGAGATCGAACCCAGCTCGCCCACGTTGCAGGTGGTTTCTTTACCATCCTGAGCCACCAGGGAAGCCCAAGAATACTGGAGTGGGTACCCTATACCTTCTCCAGGGGATCTTCCTGACCCAGAAATCGAACCGTGGTCTCCCGCATTGAGGGTAGATTCTTTACCAGCTGAGCCACCAGGGAGGCCACACTGTAACAAGGACGGTTCCCTAAAGTCCTAGCCAGCTAGCCAGCTGTGCAGGGTCTCCCTGGGCATTTCATGAACACACATCACCATCATAAGCACAGGCCCAATAACAGAGACCTGTGCTTCACGTGATTGAATTTTTCCCTCCCCGTATTAGTCAGACTTCTCCAGAGAAACAGAAATTGAATATATACATTTTTTCAGAGACAGAGAAAGATTGATTTATTTTGAAGAATTCACTCAAACAATTATTGGAGGCTGAGAAATCCCCAAAACCTGTCCTCTATAGGCCCTGGAGACTCAGGAAAGCCAGTGAGGTCATTCAGTCTGAGCCTAAAGACCAGAAAATGAGGATAGTCAATGATGTAAATCCTAGTCCAAGGGCAGGGAAAGATGAGAGATGTCCCAGCTCTACAGCAAGGCAGGAGAAAAGTGGCATAATCCTCCTCCCCTGCCTTTTGTTCTCCTGGACAGACTGAATAACAGCTACCCACACTCAGGAGGGCAGTCTCCTTTACTGCATCCACTGACTTGAATGCTAATCTCATCATCGTAGAAACACTCCACAGACACACTCAGAACTAACATTTAATATGCTCTTTTGGGCATCCTGTAGCCCAGGCAAACTGACACAGAAAACTAACCATCACATCACCTAACACATCTCTATGGGTTTGTATTCTATGTGAATACTTTATAAGGAGGGCTAAGGTGAGACGCAGGAGAAGGCAATGGCACCCCACTCCAGTACTCTTGCCTGGAAAATCCCATGGACAGAGGAATCTGGTAGGCTGCAGTCCATGGGGTCGGTAGGAGTCGGACACGACTGAGCAACTTCACTTTCACTTTTCATTTTCATGCACTGGAGAAGGAAATGACAACCCACTCCAGTGTTCTTGCCTGAAGAATCCCAGGGATGGCAGAGCCTGGTGGGCTGCCATCTATGAGGTCGCACAGAGTCGGACACGACTGAAGCAACTTAGCAGCAGCAGCAGCAAGGTGAGATGGGGCCCAGAGGAATTACAGAAATGTGAGATAAAAGCAGCCATAGGATTCCCACAGGCCAAAAATGTGCCAGAAGTCTAATCAAAGAACAAGAAGGAAGATCTGCCCCGCTCTGCCTCTCTTTCCTAATATCTTCATGTTCCCATCTCCTCTCCATTCCCATGCTGCCATCTTGACTCACTGAAACTGGGGTTCCCAGTGAGCCTCCCTCAAGCTATGTTTTCTGTTCTTCAATCTATTTTGAAAGCTTAGATTATCTTCCCCTACTGAGTCCATCACAATCCTCCTGTCTCAGAAATCTGATTGTCTATATCAAATATCTGGGCCTGGCATTCAAAGTTTCCTGTTCTCCATTCCCGTCAAACTGGTCTCACTCCCACACATGGCATGCTCACTCCTGCCCCTCTGCCATACTCCTCTTCTTGAACACTTGACTACCTTACCATCACGAGCTTGAATCTGTCTGTCCTTTCTACTCCCTGCACGAAAATCAGCTGTGAACACTCTGGCCTTCCCCAGTTGAAGGTCCTTTCACTGAACACCTCTAATGCTGTATCAAACAATTTTGCAAGTTATGATGTATTTTAGTATCTTTTAATCTTGTCTTTCCAGTTAGACTGTCAACACCTGACACCCATGATATAAACTCTATAGGTTTTCAAGAAGTGAAAGAATAAATGATCATACCAGCCATATCATCTATCTTATTACCCCACATACTGAAGTCACCCAAGGTAAGTACCAATGTTTAATCCAAAAGCATTTATTAAATGGTTTCCAACTCCAGCACCTGGAAGAGTCCTGGAGTGATAATAATGTAGGCAAACTCATGCCTTCACAGAGCAGAGCACATAAGTAAGAAAGATGGCATCAAAAGTATAAATAGTTAGCTGAACTGTCTGGATATATAGAAGATGATAAGACAGCTGCCAGGTACAAGCCAAGGACTCACTCAAGCAGGAGAGTGGATTTTAGGGCAGTAAGATGGAGGCAGAGAGCAAGAAGTGTCAATGGATTAATAATGAAGAAGGGCATGGAGAAAACTGTCCATATCTCAGTTTGGACAAGAGAAGAGGTAAAGTAATAAAGCAAACAGGCAAAAGATGTATAGGCAACCTGAGACCCATTTAGCTCTGTCTCCAAAATGAGACTATGTGCCTGTCAAGAGTTGGAGCACGGGCTTGTTTGTTAATTTGTTGATTCTAACTCCAAGTATCAGCATATATATAGTGTCTATTCATTGATTCCAGGTGTTCTGTGTGGGTTCTCTTGGTGATTCATTGGTTCATTTACCATTTTATTAGGTACTTACTGTTTGTTAGATTTCCTGCCAGGTGATGTTAAAGCATACAAGACACTGGGCTGGCCCTTCAAGTGAAAATAAGACTGACAAAAAGGAAGAAAAATGATACTGCAAGAAGAGAATCAAAGTCCTTATGGGTGGGGCAAGAGTAACCCTTCAAGTGTCCAGAGAAAGAAGAGCCAACTTCGGAAGCAGCTGGTGTTGTGGAAATTGTTCTACACAATTTCTAAGAGTGCAAGCCAGCTTTTTAAAATGAGTTTAAGGTGTACATTTCAGGTTTTCCATTTTATTCTAAGTGGTATCAAGATAACAATAACAATAAATACTTAGATAGCACTTACTGTCTGCCAGGATGTAGTTTAGATGCTCTTCAAATGTTCATTGATTGAATCTTCACACAACCCTGTGATGAAATAAATACTGTCTTCAGCCACATTTTAAAGGTGAGGAAACCAAAGAAGAGTTAAGACCCTTGTCCAACCAAGGGCACAGACTTTGGCCATGGTGGAGCCAGCACTCAGAGTGGGGAGCTGGGCTCCAGAATCCATGTTCATCAGCAATATATTTAAGGGAATATCACCCATGGACATGGAATACATCCCAAACACTACTTAAATCAAAGGTGACTGTACAATCAGCGGGTCCTAAAATTTCAAGAACTCTGTACTTTGATGTGTTACATTGAATTGGGACGGGAATTTGGCTTGATTTAGCAAATATTTATTTAGCTGTGGAGGATTAAGAGATGAGTAAGATGCAGTCACTCTCCTTAAGGAGGTCAGTATGTAGTGGGAGACACAGATAAGCAAACAGCTTTTCACAGCGCACTGTGCTAAGTGCTGTTGTAGTATTTCTATTGTGTCAACAAAGCTTGTGGGCTGCTGAAGACAAAGGGATTAATGCTGTCTGCCAGGTTTCACAGAGGCGGTAGCCACTGAGCTGAGGCTTCACAGAAGAAAGACTGGACTCAAGTGGGGAAGGCCATGCATGGGACAGAGGCCCTTCCAGGGACGGCTGTGCAGAGAGCTGATAAGGAGTGATAATAAAATGGTACCACTACAGTCCCTAAATTCTGCTTTGGCCTCGCCAGTCCTTTTCCTCAAGATCTCTTGGGGTATATGTGTACAATAAAGGCAAAATCAGGCCAGCTAATATTTCTCACTTAGCTTCCTGACCCCTCTTCCCCATATCTTAGTAAAAACTCTGAGAAGCTGAGATCCATGGAAAATGCCTATAAGTTAGAATGGCTGAAATGCCCTAGAATCGCAACACAGCAGAGAAGGCTTGCTTTACTTCACCCCAAACCCAAAGTGTCTGTCTCATGACTCTGGCTAGAGAAAAAGTTAATTCTGAATATAGCACAGAGTGAAAGGAGCAAGACACAGAGAGTGGGACACAAGGACTTGGGTGGTGGGAGACACACAGAGAGGGGAGCCTCCCAGGCCTTCAACAACTCCAGCCAGGGAAGGGGCAGCCGGGGACACAGGAAGGAACAGGAGAGAGAACTGGGCTGCGGCCGAACGTGGCCTCCGTCCCCATTTCCACTCCTGCCTTGTAAGAGCCTCTGAAGTGTTCACAATACATGCACTGCTGCTTTATTTTATTTTTTTAATAGAGTATACTACCCTCTTCAGCCACTGGCAGTTCTTAGAAGGGACTGATGATAGCACACTCCTCCCTAGAAGGAGAATGAGGGTAGTGAGGGAGGCTGCGAGAGCAACACATCACACCACACAGAGGCCTAAGGTCCCACCATGGGTTCAGGCCATGGGTCTAACCGCACTGTGCAGAGCATCCAGCTCATGGGGAAGAGTTAAAGCACTGAGGTCACGTCCCTCTGACAGACTCAGTTTCTCCATGTGAAAGTGAAAGACACTGTTTTGGCATCTCAGTAGGCAGCACTGATTTCTGACATCCTAACAATTTCTGCTCACAGCTGCGGTAACAGAGAAGGCTTAAATCACGGGATTTCACTTCCCACCCCTGTGGCCACAGGCTTGTTACAGACCTCCCCAGCCCTCTTGAGAGAGAGAGACCTCAGTAAGATGGCAGTGATGCCTGCCCTGCAGCGTGGATGGGATCAGTCAATGAGAGAAAGTCAAGGGCCTCACCAGAAGCCTGGCTCACAGAACTCACTGGTGGAAACTCTATGAGGACCACCTTTGCCCACCTATTCTAAGGGCATGGACATAATTAATGTTATTTATTGTAGGATCAGCATAAGATTGAGAACTAACTCCATGTATTTTTAAGCAAAATGAGTTTAATACAGGGACCAAGGGGTTTATAAAACCACTGAAAAGAGTGAGAGAGGTCTAGAACAACCCAGAGCCAACCTAGCATGGGGCCTGCTAACTCAAAGGCGCAGCTAGAGCCACAGCCCTGAGTCTAATCTGAAGCCCCTAGTGCAGCAGGAAGCAGGAAAATGGACATGAGGAGCAGCACTCAGAGATGAGACACGAGGTCAAGAAGGGGCCACGACCCCCACTGCTTCTTGACCCCCAGTGAAGAGGGGATAGGAAGTCAGTGCAGGAAACCCATGGTCTGGCTGGTCATTAAGACAGTCAGGATCCAAAAGAAGCCCAGCTCTCTTCTTCTAAATCTCCCGGGAGAACTTAAGTGGAACATAACTAATAGGCAGAATTTTAGCTGCAAGGGAGGCTGGAAAATGTAGTTTCAAAGTAGACAACCATGTGCCAAGCCAAAACTCTGATTATAAAAGAAGGAACACAACTTTCTGGAATTCAGTACAAAATGGGAGGACAAGACATGCGAGAGCAGAGGAGAATATCACTGAAGACCCATTTCTTTTTTTAGAAAGAGGAATCAGCAAGAACAAATAGGTAATGGCAACAAAGAAGGGTAAGAAGGGCTCTCTAAAGAAAGCTAAAAACTAGATATCTGACGTTGCCTGGAAGCTAAAATAAAGACCACTTCTGACTTTCTACATTTCCCCCCTTTAGAACAGTGAAAACTTACGATCCTTTCTTGAATGTTCCTCTTCCCCTGAAATCCCCAAATCCTGTTTAAAGTCTCATTAACATGTCACTCTTAAATAAAACCTCATTGAGTCTGAAGAAACACAGAGATCCCCTCCTCAAAAACCTGCTCCACACAGAGCTAGTTCCAACAAAGCTGTCTATCTAATCTACTTAGGTTCAATTAATACACAAAGGCGGGATTAATAGTTACCTGTCACTAGGTTTTATGAATTTCTCTTTTACATGCACATTTATTGTTATTGTTAGTAGTAGAAGTAATAGTAGTAGTGTTACTCCTTAAATCAAGAAGGCATTTACTTATTGAGCACCAGGAGAGGAAGCAGACAACAGGTGATAATTACAGGTTTATAAGGAAACATTTAATATCTCAAAGTGCAGCCTCTGACGGCTGCAGCCAATTTCTCTGCTCATGCCCCGGGTGCAGGGAAGGGTTCTAGTTCTTTACTGTAAAAACAGGGTGGCAGAAACTAACAAAATAGACAGTATTGTTTTGTTTTGTTTTTGCACTCATGTCCCTAGACAGAAGCATGCATTTCTCACATTTGCTTTCTCAAGGCCTTTATTGTCTGAGCTTCCTGTTAAAAAAATCAGGCTAGTGATGGCAGACCCATGCTATCCCATCAGAATACTGAAAGCTGTGTAATACAGTACCAGGCAGAGAAGTGAGGCCCAGACAACAGGCATAATAGGAAAATATTAACACCCAAAGAAATCGATAAAAGCGGCAGGCCATCCCCACTGCAGAGCCCAGGCTACGTCTACAAAACAAAGACACCAGTATCACTGACAGAGCTTCACAAGCAAGAAAACCAAAGAGGCTGAGGGCACACAGAGATGATAGAAAGAGGCTGACGAAAGCCAGCTTTGTCCCTCCCAGCTCAGCCAGGGCACTTACCGGGTCTCTCTAATTTAAATCAAGTCTGCATCACTAGACACAAGCTTAGCTTGGACACTGAAAGAACAGTTTTGAGTGAAACTGTGTGAACAAAGAAAGCTGGATCCATCAAACAGATAAACATGTTCAGAGTCTTTGATCTATTTTTTGTGCATGCTCTGTGTGTGTTATCAATCATAACATCTATTGATAACTCCCTTCTTTGCTGGAGCAGAAGGAGCAAGAAGAGAATGTCTTTTGGAAGCACAGAAGATGAACTTTAGGGTTGGTCCTTAAGGGCTTTGTCTAGACTCCTTTGACCCTTCAGTGCATCTAAGAGGTAGCAGTCAAGAGAAAGATCAGCAAGCAGATAAACAAACAAGGTTAAGGATGATTCTTCTGCTGGGCCTTGAACATGTACCAGCAGAGAAATTATGCTGGAATATGTCCAAATCATTAGAGAGTGCATTTCGAAAGATGTAGATATAGAGCACAAATACATAACCTCCACTCACATTAAACCCTGTGCTAGAGAAGGCAGGCCATCACTTTCAGAGAGATTAATTTGAAAGTCTCCATCAAGGTATTTACTCCAAGAAAAGAAAAAAAATCCACCTTACCCCTATCCTCCCACCTGGAACAGATGTCAAACCTTTTAAGAGAAAGAGGACACATCTTAATCACATGGAGAAGATGGAATAGTATTTATAAATATACACACTTAACTGAAGTCAAGAAGTAGGAAACTCTAAGATAATTCAAGTAAAACAAAATACCTTTGCCTTAAGATCTATATGAAAAAAATATAAAACTTTACGGGAGGACATAAAAGAAGACACACCCCATTGAAATAAATGGAGAGATATGCCATGTTGCAGACTCAATGTTGTAACAAAAAAATGTCAATTCTTTCTAAATTAACCTATAAATTCACTGCAATCTCAAGTAAAATCACGAGTTCCTTTCATAGAACTGACTAGCTGATTCTCTAGATGTCTAAGAGAAAATGTACCCAAGGAATGCAAAATATTTTTAATTAATTGTGTGATTGCGTGCTCAGTGATGTCCAATTATTTGCCACCCCATGGACTGTTACAAATGGAGCCTGCCAGGCTCCTTTATCCATGGAATTTTCCAGGCAAGAATACTGGAGTGGGTTGCCATTTCCTTCTCCAGGGGATCTTTTCAACCCAAGGATCAATCTTGCATCTCCTGCATTGGCAGTAGATTCTTTACCACAGGGCCACCTGGGAAGCCCTAATTAATTAAAATAAGCAATGCAGGAGACCCCGATTAGATTCCCGGGTCAGGAAGATCCCCTGGAGAAGGGACAGGCTACCCACTCCAGTATTCTTGGACTTCCCTGGTGGTTCAGATGGTAAAGAAGCCACCTGCAATATGGGAAACCTGGGTTCAATCCCTGGATTGGGAAGAGCCCCTGGAGGAGGGCATGGTTACCCACTCCAGTATTCTTGCCTGGAGAATCCCCATGGACAAAGGAGCCTGGTGGGCTACAGTCCATGGGGTCACAAAGAGCCAGACACAATTGANGGTAAAGAAGCCACCTGCAATATGGGAAACCTGGGTTCAATCCCTGGATTGGGAAGAGCCCCTGGAGGAGGGCATGGTTACCCACTCCAGTATTCTTGCCTGGAGAATCCCCATGGACAAAGGAGCCTGGTGGGCTACAGTCCATGGGGTCACAAAGAGCCAGACACAATTGAGCGACTAAGCATGCACACACATGCTAATTAAAACAGTGCATGATTAGCACAGGAAAGTCACCTAGAACAATGAATTAGAATAATGTAAGGAATATCTGAATATGTGTATATGGGGTTTTATTTTAAATTATTTGGGAAAAAAGACTAAATGGTGTAAATACAATTTAATACCATCTAGAAAATACAGGATCAATCCCTACTTCATAACATATAAGTCCCAAATGAATTCTAAAAATCAACTAGACATTATCAGAAAAGCACAGAAGGCACAAAATTTGGAAGAAAAAAATAAACTGACAAGTATAACTATGTAAATCATTAAAAAATATTATAAAATAAAAAAGACAAGGAAGAGACCGGAAGAAAATATCTGAAACATGTAACAGAAGAAGGAATAATATCCACAATGTATGAATATATCCTACAAATCAGTAAGAAAAAAGAGAGCACTATAGTCAAATGGGCTTCCCAGTTGGCTCAGTGGTAAAGATCCAGCTGCTGATGCAGCAGATACAGGAGACATGGGTTTGATCACTGGGTGGGAAAGGCCCCCTGAAGGAGAAAATGGCAACCCACTCTAGTATTCTCACCTGGAAAATCCCATGGACAGAGGAGCTTGGTGGGCTGTAGTCCATGGCATTGCAGAGTCAGACATGACTTAGCGATTGGGCACACACATGCAGGCAGTATAGTCAAATGGACAAAAAGCCTGAAAGTCAACCACAGCAAACACCAGGGAAAGAAGCTCCCTTGGTTCCTCTCTTACTCCCCACCTCACATACAATTCATCATCAAGTTCTCCTCCTCCAGCCCAGTCCTGCTACTCTAGTTCACACTCCCAGCAACTCTCTTCCTTCTACCATGACAGCCTCTCATTTAACCCCCCTGAATCTAATTTGCTCCTTCCAATCAGTCTTCACACTGAAGCTGGGCTGAGCCTGATGAAACATGTGCCACCTTCATGCCTGAATCCCAGCATCCATTACTTCAGGGCTGAGGACCAAGTCCTCCCCGGCATCTACAATGCCCCACAAAGTCTGGCTTCTTACCCACCACTTATTTTCTCAGTGTACATGCTCCTTCCTATCACAAATGCTTTAATCAAGCTACTCAGCTGCTCTGGATCCCTCCTTCACCCTCATTTGTTGTTGTTGTTGTTTCGCTATTCTTATTATTAGACTTTTTTAATTCAGTGAATCCCTTTTAATTACGTACTGCAAATACCACCCACTTACCTGGCAAAAGAGACTCCTCATTCTGTTTGAAAAAGCGGCCTAATTAGCAATACTGCCAACAAGAAACAAGAAGGAAGAGGGTGGAACAGGTGTTTGGAAGAATAAGAGAAAGGAGTTTGAACAGTCGAAGGAAGGGGCTCTAGAAAGGCAAAGACGACCGTGATTTCTGAGCGACTGGCAGGTCTCTGGAAGATGATACTTCTCAAATAATTGCCAGGTGGAACCAGGAAAGATGTTAACTGACTTCCATCAGTACAGCCTCTTTTCACCTTTGCATAGTTACTCAGGGTAATTGCAAGGCAGCTGTGGACTACCCTCTTCTGAGTCCATCTCTATAGAATCCCAGCAAGGGAATGGGGTTGTGATAGATGAGAGTTAATGAAATGAGAAATTTCAGATTAAAAGTTTTAGACTTTGTCTTCAGCCTTTGTAGGATTTCATTCCCCTTGAAACACTGAGCACTGTCAGGCACTGGACCACATTTTGACAAAATTAAACCCATGGACCAGTTTTAAACCTTGGAGAACCCTTAGAAATCCAAACATTTGCTCTGATTTTTAGAGCTATTATGAAATTATTACAAATCTCACCCTAAAAATTAATAAGTGACACTCCATGAGCACAATTACATTGTTCATCTTTCCATAATCCATAATTCCTCTGCGTGTAATAACATGTGAGCAGGCCTTCTTGTAACCCAGCTGCTTCACATAATTGCTTGCTGTCCTACTGAGAAAAACTTTTAATAAATGACACATTAAGCAAAAGAGTGCAACTCTGTTCTCACAGCTACAAAATCAGAAATGGTTTTCCCCCAGAACTGAATCCAATGATTCTCTCTCCCTGTTTACAACAGCATTGGGTGGGCTAAGGAGGAGAGAAGATTCAAGTATTTCACTTAGAACCCCCACAGTTCTTTATCATACTACCAGGACTTTGCCACTAATTGAAGAAATATATAACATGTGTCTTTCCTTCAGCGGCTCTTATTTCCTTAATAGACTTTTTCTCAGCAACTTTAAGAAATGTTTCCCTTTGAAATACAGCGTCGCATAATGGGCCCCATCTGGAATGGCAACTTTGCACACAAACTAAGAAACTGGAAGATGAAAAACTCTTTTTTTTTGTCTTTGTCTAGAGTGAATAATTGCAATTAACTACTGCAATCTCTATATGTTATTACGATAGAAAATGAGCAAGATTTCCCAATGACTAGGGACTTGAAATGGAGAAGGCAATGACACCCCACTCCAGTACTCTTGCCTGGAAAATCCCATGGATGGAGGAGCCTGGTGGGCTACAGTCCATGGGGTCGCACAGAGTCAGACACGACTGAAGCGACTTAGCAGCAGCAGGGAATTGAAATCTTGAAAGGGCTGATATCCAATGAGACAATCCAGTAAATTTTATTTATTCAAACTGGAAGCATTTTGCTTTGTTTAGTTCTATTTTACCTTCTTTTTTGTTTGTTTTGATAGTTTGGCTTTTCAAAAACATCCATTTGGAATAACACTTGAACTTTCTAATCTCCTTCAAATTTGGATGAATTACTTACTGAAATACAATCATTTTTTAAGTCAACATCACATGCAGAATTTCAAGGGAAAAAGTGACCTCTGAAATTCTGTATCCTAGTGCTAGGATAAATGAAGAGCTGAATAAATAAGGGGAAGGATTCAAGACTTACAGAAGGAAAATATTACATTAAAACAGCACTGCTGAATCTCTTCATTCAGGAACAATTTCCTAGGTCTGTGCTCAAAGAAGCATGAGAAGTACAGGTATAATTTAAAACACTGAATACTCCTGTAATGCATGAAAGCTAGGGCTTAGCAATAGGAGGCTATGTATTAAAACCAAAGATGAGGGTTGCAAGGAAGCTGTAGACATATAATGAGGTGATCATTATCTTAAAACCAAATCGAAAAGGGATTCCTATAGTTCTATGTGGGAAAGGGCCCCAAATTTCTAATTATGTCAGTGGCATAAAATACTAGTTGCATTAAGTGAAATCCTTCATCCCAGCTTTGGCAGATATTCAACGTTAGGATCACACTGGTTGCCACTTCAACACAATTTGTGTTTGCTTTGCCTTTCTCTGCCATCAGTGGGACCAACTCTGGAGGATTGTTTCAGGCTTAAGCAGCCAGTTCAACCCTTTCCTTTAGTTCTATGTTATGACATGATTCCAAATCAACCATTTTTTAATCCATTTTTGGCAGACTTTTGTCCCCAAAAAATTAAGGCAAGGTATGTTCCTTGGCAAATGAAAAAGAGGAAGGAAGAGGGTTAGTTCTAATTAAAAACAGAACATGAAATTGACTCAAAAGCATCAGGTTATGAATTCTCCCTGTCATTCTATCTGAAGTCCTTTGTAACCCTAAGCATCATCTATGACAGCCAGAATAAGAAGTTTTCTCATTCTTCCTGAGCCTTTCTATCAAACAGTCTTGGGACTGCTGACTGCTGTAATGTAAATCCTATTACAATGCCCTGATGTAGAAATAGCAAACGTCTTCCAAGATAAAACAATGAGCGCTAAGCTCAAGAAGCAGTAAAAGGAAACTATCGGTATTTTCAGACCTCAAAGGACTAAGTATCTTTTGAAGATAATGACATTTTGGACACAAAAATCACTACTTTACAATAGAAATCTCTGATATTCAATCTGCCTCTGTCAACATATGTCTAGAGCCAGTGCCTGCTGCTTATTTCATTAAATCACTATAAATCTGGGATTGGACTCACCATACTGTTACACTGTAATGCCTTTTTCTAAAGCGTACTGTTCCCCATAAGTGTTTACTTTCATTCTTTATTCTAGCCCTCTAACTTATTCCCCTATTTAAGACAATTATCCATGACAATAAGAATTGCCTGATGGTGTAATTCTGTAACCCAGGAATATAGGGGATCATGCAAAAGTTTTACAATTAACTTCAGGAGATGAGATCAAAGACTCAACCATTACACTCTGCAACTGAACAAACAGCCATCACCAGAGAAATAAGGTAATAAGTACCTTGCCAAAATGGAAGGCTTAACATGTAAAAAATTCCTTCATTTGTGTGTGGTTGGGATCCTCCCAAGATGTTGTCCAGCTGCCAGAATCCACAGGCCAAAATATTACCTTCCCCAAAACAAGTGGTGGATTGAACCCAAGGGGTTCCTTTGAAGACATAGATATTATCCCTTGAGGGTGACCTGCCAAGTCATTCAAACTCAAATTCCCACTTAACAGAGATGACCCCCAGTAAAAGTAATGCTCCAGAGTATGCTTTCAGGATAGGTAAAACCAGAATCTCTGTAATTAACATTTGTAAATGTTTCCTTGGAGAAGAAAAGAATTAGATAAATACACTCTAAATTTTCATAACAAAAAAATGGAACTGGTCTGATTTCAGCCCACCCACCTACCACATAAACAACTGACAAACAGGGCACTATTAGTAAGCTCCTCGCAGGCCTGATTAAAGGCACTCTGCACTCTTCCTAAAACCTCATGTTATGACACACTTTCTGGCAAACCCTGAACCCTGTCATTACCCTCCTTAGTTCAACAACACTCAGAAACCTTGGTCTGCAGGACGTTGTCATGTTTCACAAAGGGCCACACTGTGGCTCCAAATCCTACTCTCTTCATGGCTCATTTTATATGCTCTGCGTGTGCATTTTGATTTGAAGAACATGACTCATGCCACTTAAGCTTCTCTGTGAACCTACAGATGCAGACAAGGAGTAATGGGTTGGCTGATTAGAAGTGAAAGAAGATGTCCTTCTTCCCCCGGACAATATGACTTTTTAAAGAAAGCGCTAAGTGACTTCCTGGCTGACCTAGATCAATGGGATGTGACATTTGAGAAAGGACAGGAATCGTGGGTGTTCTCCTTACATTATTTTTAGACAGATGATCATTTATTTTTTTTTACAGACAGAAATAAAGCTTTATTTTTTTTTCTCCTGCTTTTCTCTCAGTAGAATAGCAGAGCAACATAGAATGTCAGAACTCAGCTAGATCTTCAAGACAATTGGGCCCAATCTAAAGCTTTCGTAAGTGACCTATTTAAAGTTATACTCAAAACATATTGGACATATCTTTAAAAAAAAAAAAAGAACATACAGGGCATGATTTTGTTAGCAGTGTTCAGCCCTGATGGGGTCAAGGACTTAGGTAATATGTAAATATTTTACACTTTTGGAAGGAGATGAAGATAATTTATTCTCTGGATTCACTTAGGAAGATGTTTTCATTGTTTGAAAGAGCGCCAAGTGGAAGAGGGGAGCCCCACCCACCATCAGGGCTGGGAGGGGGGTGTCCTGCTTGAGATGAGGAAAGGAAATTTGTTATTTGACTCCCCTAAGGGCATAGGGGGAGAAGGAAATGGCAACCCACTCCAGTAATTTGCCTGGAGGATCCCATAGACAGAGGAGCCTGGCAGGCTACAGTCCATGGGGTCAGACACGACTTAGTGACCATCACCACCAAGGGGTTAGGGATGTGGGGTGTCCAGAGGCAGACGGAAGTGAGGAGGGGGAGGAAAAACAGGGCTTCAGACAGGGCTTCAGAAACAAGCTCTCAATCTCCCCTGAAACGAGGTGGTTACTTCAGACAATGCCTCCTGAGCTGATTCACACTGTCTTTACTGTGGCCGTGTGAACCCAGTCCTCCTGCACACCCACTGCACTCTCACCCAAGCCCGCAAAATCTACTGGTACATCTGGGGTGGATAATGATAGCTGAGATCAGTGAGGAGCTGAGTTTCTCGGTGCTGCCCAGATTAAGCAGCAAACAGACTTCCTGTAAGATATGGAAACCCAAGGACAGAGGAACCAGAGGAAACCTGGGGAGCCTGCAGAAATCTTGCAGACTTAGGATGCCTGGGGCCGCCCCTGCTGCAAACCTGGAGATGGAGGGAAACAGATCCGGATCTAGACGAGGAGAGAAATTCCAGCTACTTCTGAGTTATACTTTTTCCCTCTCTCAACATTTACACAGCATGTATTTCTTAAATGCATGTTTTGTATACATGTGGGTATGAGTCTCTATGTGTCTGAGAGAAAGAATTTGGGGTAGTGTATGACCCCAAATATGAGCTCACTGCTCTATTTCATTTTCTTCTCCCTGGCTAGGAGAGTGGCCAATTTTAGACAAATCTGCTAAAACTTGGGTGAAAATCCTGGGCCCTGCAGAAGGAACTTGGCTTGTCGTCAACAGCCCTGACTGTCCTGGACTGGAATGCTCTGATGTCATAGCAGTCATAAAACTCTGTTTTTTTATTGTTTTGACTTGTGTTTCTATGCTTTTCAAGGGACTTCCACATCTATGAGGCCATCTTGTACTGATGACATTCCTGCGAGGTAGATGGACGGGTATTACTGTAACTCAGTCACTCTTCTGCCATTGGTCATGGCTCTTGACGGAAGCCACCATGTCCCACAGCAGGGAAAGCAACCCCAGCATTTTCTGGTCCTCTTGGAAAAGTCCACCAAGGCTGAAAATGTGGCCAGGCTTTGCAAGTGGCTAAAGGAGTCCTGAGAAAAGGGCAGCCTGCCCAGATGTGTGCACCCCAACAGCTCTCTCTGGCAGGGGTGGGTGAGCTAGGGATGAGAGCTGACCTCCAGTAGGGTCACTTTCTCCTTCTGAGTCTATTAGAATCCACAGAGCACAAACCCTTAGGGGGACAAGTATGAGTCTTGACTGTCTTCACTCCACCTGGTCCACAACAATGTAATGGAACTGGAACGAGAAAGGCAGACTCCTCTTTTCTGCTTGGAGTTCTTTCTTTGATGAAGCATCAAGAAAGCAAAACTCTCCAAATTTCAGGGAAAGACACATACATTCTTTTTTTCTATCCTAGCTGGTGATGGTCAAGTTTATGTAAGCCAAATGGCTAGATTATTTCATGGCCAGATGACTCATATTATCTTTTTCAATAAGTTTTAGGTTTTAAAACAATATAGAGAGTTATCAGTCTAGCACCTGGTACACAGTACAAGTTTGTTAAATGCCATCTATTGTTGCAATTACATGCAGAAAATCTACAACAGAGAATATAAATTGGTACATCTGTTGAAATGGCTGGATTTGCCATGTAGTACATAAGTCTCTAGGCCTGTATAGATAAGGCTAACAGCTTTAAATGTACAAGACAAAGGTCCTGCCTGTCCAGAAACAGGGTAAGCCAAGCATGAAAGGAGAGATCAACATGAGCAAAATTACCATCAAGCTTTCTCCACCAGTCAGCCACTGCACGTGTTCTTGTAAGCAGAAGAACATCTTTACCTGGCACTCAGAGGTACACTAGTTCATTAGAATGAGGGAAGCAGTGTTACCGGATCCAATATGCCTATTGACATTTGTTTAGTAATCTCCCTTATCACACACAATTTCAAAGGCAAGAGCCTAAAATGATTTTTAAATGTATCCAATTCACAGCCAAGTGAAAATGTTTCTGTACCAAGAATAATCTTACATTAAACTTTTTTTTTCAGCAGCCTACGTTTAACCAGTGGGAATTCTTTTTTTCTTTTTAAGATGCTATTCTATTCAACTTTTTAAAATGAAGTATCTGATTCTAAAGTGAAAACTGTCTTTAATCAAAGATGGGACACAGTGTCCTTGGCCTGATTATTCTTTGGAAATGGAACACCTTTACAGGCTTAACAGGTTGCAAGAGAAACAAATTGCACAAACTGTATTTCAGGTATAATGGCCTGGATACACTGATTCTGTCTGACTTGATAAAACCCTAGGGAACTCACGTTGCACTGCTATTGCTCCTATGCTGAAGTGGCACATGGTGTAATAGTCAGTGATAATGTACTACATGCCCACATGCAAAAGGAGAATTAAAAGCATGGATAAAGTGATAACACTTCACAATTGCATGACACTTTGCTTCATAACCCCCTGTAATATCTATCCCTCCGTTTTATTCTTTATCAGCCCTGGGAGGGACCAGTAAGTAGAATTCAGGTGAGAGAGACTGTGTTCATGACCACCAGTTTATAGGTGGTAAAGCAAAGACTTGAATCCTCCCTTTCCAAAGTACTTCATTTTCCTAGTGAATGTTGAGACCCAGTGGGCAGGGGTGCAACAGCTGTCCTTAAGGAAACTGCCTCATAAAAAAAGAGAAGGACAATGGATGGATGAATGACAGTCAAATTCAGCTGGAGCCCTGACCATGTTTTTAAGATATCAGAGTGACCTGGGACAAGGGCCTGAAACATCCAACATCTCCAGTTTTCCACTCTCAAGAGGGAATGTGAATCCTGGTTCTATCTTGTGAAGTTCTAAGCAAAGAAGGAGCCAATGAATAAAAAGCTATTTTAAAAGACATTAACCTTCTTCAAGAGACATTAACTCTTGCTCCTTGGAAGAAAAGCTATGACAAACATAGACAGCATATCAAAAAGCAGATACATTACTTTGCCAACCAAGGTCCATATAGTCAAAGCTATGGTTTTTCCAGTAGTCATGTATGTATGTGAGAGTTGGACCATCAAGAAGGCTGAGTGCTAAAGAATTGATGCTTTTGAACTGTGGTGTTGGAGAAGACTCTTGAGAGTCCCTTGGATCACAGGGAGATCAAACCAGTCAATTCTAAAGGAAATCAATGCTGAATATTTATTGGAAGGACTGATGCTGAAGCTAAAACTACAATACTTTGGCCACCTGATGCGAAGAGCTGACTCATTGGAAAAGACCCTGATGCTGGAAAAGGTTGAAGGCAGGAGAAGAAGGGGATGACAGAGGATGAAATGGTTGGATTGCATCATCAATTCAATGGACATGAGTCTGAGCAAGCTCTGGGAGATGGTGAGAACAGGAAAGTCTGGCATGACAAAGAGTCAGACATGACTGAGTGACTGAACAACAACTCTTTTCAAAATGTGGTAACAGAGATAATTTTTAAAATAAGGTATATTGCAAGTTAACAGATACACTTGGATTGAATGAAAGCACTAAAATCTCTGAGGTCCAAAATAAATAAAACTACAAGGACATACCGCCTTAAAAAAATCCATGAGGTCCAGTCTGCTGCTGGCCATTGAGATGACTCCAGAATCAAAAGTGAGGTGGACAGCTGCTTTCTGGTCTGCCTGACTTCCATTTCCCTTCAGATCATAGAAGACCAGATTTACTTTGGGTTACGTCTCCCACCAGATACAGACATCGAGGAGCTTCACTAAGGGACTCACTTTCCTAGGACCAAGTCATACTCCATGGGCATTAGAGCTGTGAGCCAAGGAACATGGTGCCCATGATCACTTGGAGCTCATTCACGCCAGGGAACAAAGTAGCTTGGAAGTGGCTTCCCACCTGCTATATTCTGGAGCTCCTGGCTACTTGGCCTGCCCTGCCTGGCTCTTCAGCCTCCCCTTTAATTCTGGAAACACTTTCAGATCCTTGCACCTCTCGTTATTATTGGTTTTTCCTGAGTTGGCTCACGTTGGTCTCAGTTACTTGCAAACAAAACACCTTACCTGTGAAAGCAGCAACACAGATCTGTGCAGCCAGAAGAAGGTGAACAGAGGAGAGGAAATCAATAAAATCAAGCCATTTGATCACCTATTAATCTATTGCACTAGGAAAGGCAGAGAAGACTAACCAGGTAAATGAGTCAATTACTATACAGCCATCATACTTTAAAATCTCCCTTTATCCTCTTTTGGTAAGTCAATAAAAGTTGAAAAGTTCAAGCCAAAAATAAAAACACTGGTATGGTTACAATAAAAATTAGTTTTAAAAGCAAATTATGTCACATGCATATTATACCAAGTGTTTTTTAACGCTACCCTGTAAATAGTACTGTTTAGCACTGGTACATAGAAAATATTCTAGTAACTCTGTTAATGAAGTTCTCAACTTTTGTACGAAAGTTACTCTCTTCAAGACCTAGTTTTTACTAAAGTGTATTTGATGGCACTGCATCACCACAAAATCAAATCACAAGAAGGAGCTGCATTCCAATGTCTTCATAAATGTTCTGATGACCATCTAGAGATATTTCTACAAAAGAATGTTTACTATTAGGAATATCAAATGTGAAAGGGAAATTCTAATAAATAAAATAATAAAATCACCAGTCTCATTTAGTATCACATTTTCTTCACATCTAAACACTGACTTGGTTCCAATATTCCCTGTTTCAAGAAATCTTCTATTCTGATAACTACTGCTATTTGACAAATCACTCTAAGACTTAAAGGTGTAAAAAATCCATTGTATGATGCTCAGAGATTCTATGGGTCAGGAACTCAGACAGTGTGTAGCAGGGATGGCTTGACTCTCCCCCTTTTTGTCCAGGACCTGAGCTGGAAGGACTTAATGGCTGGGGGTGCTGAGTAGCTGAGGGGTACTCAGCAGCCAGGGGCTAGAATCCTGCAGAGGTGACTTCTGTCACGTGTCCATTGCTGATGCTGACCACTGTCAACCAGAGGGCCTACAAGCTGCCTCCGCATGTGGCCTGGGCTTCGTCAGAGTATGGTGACCTCAGGGGTAACTGGAGGCTCAGGACTTTTTACATGATGTCCCAGCACACAGGGCAGAACTGGATCTCCTCTTTTGGCCCAGTCTCAGAAGTTCTATGGCATCATTTCTTTTGTGCACTGTATTGGTTATTAATGAGTCACAGCCCATTTAAGGAGAAGACATCCATGCCTACTATAAATGGGAAGAGTATCGATGTCTCAGCTCAGAAGAGCATGTGGGATGGAAGATACTGTGTGGCCACCCTTGGAGGATACAATCTGCCATGTCTTCAGAGATCCCTCATTTCCAACTAGGAACAAGGAACCCTTCTCTCAATTCCCATAATGTTCCATTTTCAATCTGACGCTGGCCAATTTCCATCTTATAAATGTCACAGACATGTTTCATCTTCACCTCTTCTTTACGAGGATCTAGGGTCTTCTTTGCTTTTTTGTGTCTTCATGGTGCCTAACAGACTCCTGGCATTTAGTATACATACAAAATTTATTGAAGAAATGTACATAACTAGTCTCAGGTATGATTATTTTATAATCAGGAGATGTAAGTGCTTTTGGAAGGAAGGAAAGAAGAGGGGGGAGGTGGGGAGGGAGGGAAGGGAAGAAGCTGTAGGCAAATTGGTAGCCATAATTGTTTGAAGTGGCTCTGTCATTCTCAGAACATTTAAATTTTTTCATTTTTAAAGTTTCCAAAGGAGAAGAGATCTAGTCCTCCCTCTTTTATGTACACCAGCAGATGAAGATCCCCTGGAGAAAACACACGATCATTCTGACAGGCTTCCTTTAAAATCCATGACCTTGAACTTCATGCCAGCAATTGTGCAGTGCTTCCCTCATTCATTCATACCTCTGCTTTCCCAGACATCTGATTCACACCTTCTCCCCTCTCCTCAACATCAACATCTTCTCCTACAGCCTCATTTTCAGTTGATGGCCTTCTTACTTCTCTGAAACAACAGAGCAATTCAGAGCGTCCCCATCCACCACTCACCTTCTCATGTTCCTGGTAC
Source organism: Oreotragus oreotragus (assembly GCA_006410675.1). Classification (NCBI taxonomy): domain Eukaryota; kingdom Metazoa; phylum Chordata; class Mammalia; order Artiodactyla; family Bovidae; genus Oreotragus; species Oreotragus oreotragus. The sequence goes on from SJYX01000851.1 coordinate 398,265, forward strand.
CAGCCTCTGCACAAGGTCCTCTGCCCATAGGCCCTCTGTCTTCCATGTGTGGACCTTCCATGCCCCATTCTAAAGCCAGTCCCTCTGCTCTAACTCTGGATTCTATTTCCTCCCACCCCAGTGCCCCCTGAAGTCCATTCCTCTGCCCACTATATAGACAACTCCATCAGCACGTTAAGGTGCTGTTATTACCCCCATCTTAAAATAATGCTTCTCTTGACCACACTTCTTCCATCAACCCAATAGCTTTCTTCCCTTCCTAAAAAAAAAAAAAAAA
>SJYX01000851.1:399343-464514 GCA_006410675.1 Oreotragus oreotragus
AAAAATAAAGTCTGACACTGTTTCCACTGTTTCCCCATCTATTTCCCATGAAGTGACAGGACCGGATACCATGATCTTCGTCTCCATATCCTCTCCTAAATTCATCCTAATGAAGCGTTCATCCCCCCTACCCCATGAAAACTACTGTTGTCAAGGTTGCCATGGACCATCTCAGTACTAAAGCCAATTTCTCATTCTCAGTCCCCATATTGCTTGACCCACCAGCAACATTTGTTGTGGGCAACCTTCTCCTCTCCTTCATTTACTTTCTTTAGTTGTTTTCCAAAACACTACATTTCCTCCTGCCCCACCCCAACCCATGACCTCCTTGAAACTCCTGTATCTCCTCTCTTGGTTCCTTTTCCTCTTCTTTACCTATTAATGTTGGGTGCCCAAGCTCAGACCTTGAATTCTTCTCTGTCTACCACATTGATTTGTTAAGCTTTTAGCTCATAGCTCATCACATGTATGTGGGGAATTACTTCCACAATTTCCTTCCACTAGAACACTGCCAAACTCCAGACTCAACATCTCTCCCTGAGACATCTAAAGGACACCTGTTCTCAACATGTGCAGCTTTGAGGTCCAAGATCACCTCCCATTCCATTGCTGCTGCAGTCTTTCCCATCTCGGATGATGGCAACTCCGATTCTCAAGTTGCTTATAGCAAAAATGCCAAAACCATTCTTGGCTTCTTTTTCTCTTATATTCCATGTCCATTACATCAGGAAGTCATGTATCCAGACTATGAGCACATCTCTTCACTATTCGAAGCTACCATCATCCCTCAACTTGGTGATTAAAACTGTCTCCTAATTGGTCTCCCTCTCTGTCTCCCACCCACCAACTGCCTGTTCTCAACATTGCCACCAAAATGATTAGTTAAAATGTAAGCCATAGCAAGTTTCTCCTCTGGTTAAAGCTTTGCAATCCCTCACCCTGCTTCGATCAGAGGGAAAGCCAGAGTCTGAACAATGACAGACAAGTTGCTGCATGGTTTGACTCCTGGTTACTTCTGTGACCTCACCTTTCATTGTTCTTCTGCTCCCTCACTGGTCTTTCACCTCAGATTAAACAGGCCAAGCACGCTCCTATGTTAAGGCCTTTGCCTTGGCTTGTCCCTCTTTCTGGGCTGCTCTTCTTTCAAATATTTACATAGCTGAGTCCTTTATTGCCTGCAAGTCTTTACAATCAGTGAGTCCACTTAGAACATTCTATCACACCTGCAGTGACCTGCCCCCAGTGCTCCCCAACCTTCCTACTGTGCTGTTTCGCTTATCACTTATCATCATCTAATAGACCATGTAATTGATGCATTTATCATGTATAGTACTTACTGCTGGGTCTCTACCCCTCCCTTAAGGTTCATAAGCTCAGGGACTTTTGTCTATTTTGCTCATGGACGTGCCCTCCCAAGCCCTCAGAACATCATCTGGCACTTAGTAGGTGCTCAATGAGTAATTTCTGAGCAAACAAATAATCTGAAGACAAAATCTACACAGAAATGGAGCAGAAAGGAACTTATAAGGTATGATTTTTAGGGACATGATGGGGCTTCTCTTGTCCCAAAGTAGGTTTCCCACAACAATACCAAGGCACCACTGTCCTCTACCCTCTGTCCTACAAGTCCTACGTTAGATTCAGTAATTATTAGTCCAGAATAGTGAACCAAATAGCTAAAACACATGTTTATCATGAAATGCTGCTAGGAGCTCAGAGAAAACTTGGATTGAGGTTGGCAAGGAGGTGAGGAAGACAGGAGACAGGGTGATGAGGTCAAAGGCCACCGAGCCTGGGAAAACATACACAATCTTCTTGCCTCATCTGAAAATCTGAAGGAGTACACTATGATCACGATGTTTCATTCATGCCATGGAATAAACAATCATTGGACAGGAAATCAGACTGGGAGATCCACATTCTAGCTTTCTCACTTAGAAAACTGGGAAAATTATCTAACTTCCCCTCCACCCTGAATAGTGAGCAGCATGAAGGCTCTCAGAACCTGAAAGATAATATTCAGGGTATATCTTTGGAAAAGATGTTGAAGAATTTAGGAGGCACATGGACAAACTTGACTGCCTCCATCATGAAGCCCATGTCTGTCGTGTGAATATAGCTGTGACAAACACAGTCTCCATCTTCCTTAGAATGTCCTAGTGTCCCACAGAGGGCACATAATGTGGAAAAGAGGGAAGATGCTGTTATTTGGTCATTTGTTCATTATCGATCACTTTGATGAACACCTAGAAGTAAACGTGTCCCAACAGACATTTGTTTTAGACCAGGGGCAGATGAATGGGGAATAAAACTTGAAGGCAAAGGAGACGTAGGTCACTGCTGTAAAATCCAGCCAGGCCAACATCCTGGGGTCCTCTTGAGGTTCACAGGTATCTGGACCACATGTTCATATCAGTGGTACAGCCAAAGCAAGTCAGTTCAGCCAGATTCTCATTCAGATCCAATTTACTTTCTCACCTAAACAAGGTGTCAAGTAGTCACTAATACAGCTGGTTTATATTGTTATTGTTCAGTCACTAAGTTGTATCTAACTCTTAGTGACCGCAGCACACCAGGCTCCTCTGTCCTCCACTGTCTCCTGGAGTGGGCTCAAATTCATGTCCATTGTGTCAGTGAAGTCCGTCTAACCATCTCACCCTCTGCGACCCCCTTCTCCTCCTGCCTTCAATCTTTCCCAACATCAGAGTCTTTTCCAATGAATTGGCTCTTCGAATCAGGGGGCCAAAGTATTGAAGCTTCGGCTTCAACAACATTCCTTCTAATGAATATTCAAGGTTGAGTTCCTTTAGAAATGACTGGTTTGATCTGTTTGCTCTCCAAGGGACTCTCAAGAGTCTTCTCCAGTAACACAATTCAACAGCATCAATTCTTGGGCTCTCAGCCTTCTTTAAAGTCCAGTTCTTCCATCCATACGTGACTACTGGAAAAATCATAGCTTTGACTACATGGACCTTTTCAGTAAAGTGATGTCTCTGATTTTTAATATGCGGTCTAGGTTTATCATAGCTTTCTCTCCAAGGAGCAAGCATATTTTTATTTCATGGCTGCAGTCACCGTCCGCTGTGATTTTGGAGCCAAAGAAAATAAAATATGCCACTTCCACAGACGAGACATCCCCCTGCCCCAGGTCAGAAGGCATCCAATATGCTACTGGGGAAGAGCAGAGGGCAATTATTGATACCCCCAATAAGAATGAAGAAGCTGGGCCAAAGCACGAACATTTTTCTTGACACTCAGCTGTGGATATGTCTGGTGGTGAAAGTAAATTCTGATGTTGTAAAAAACAATATTGCATAGGAACATGGAATGTTAGGTCCCTGAATCAAGGTAAACTAGATGTGATCAAGCAGTAGATGGCAAGAATGAACATCAACATCTTAGGAATCAGTGAACTAAAATGGACTGGCAAATTTAATTCCGATGACCATTATATCTACTACTGTAGGCAAGAATCCCTTAGAAGAAATGGAGTAGCCACTATAGTTAACAAACAAGTCTGAAATGCAGTACTCGGGTGCAATCTCAAAAATGACAGAGTAATCTTGGTTCATTTCTAAGGCAAACCATTCTATATTACAGTAATTCAAGTCTATACCCCAACCACTGATGCTGAGGAAGCTGAAGTTGACCAGTTCTATGAAAACCTATGATACCTTCTGGAACTAACACCAAAACTTTTCATCATAGAGGATTGGAATGTAAAAGTAGGAAGTCAAAAGATACCCAGAATAACAGGCAAATTTAGCCTTGGAGTACAAAATGAAGCAGGGAAAAGGCTAATAAAGATTTGTCAAGAGGATATGCTGGTCATAGCAAACACCCTTTTCCAAAAATGCAAGAGACAACTCTACACGTGGACATCACCACATGGTCAATACTGAAATTAGATTGAGTATGTTCTTTTCAGCCAAAGATGGAGAAGCTCTATATAGTCAGTAATAAGAAGATCTGGAGCTGACTGTGGCTCAGATCATGAGTTTCTTATTGCAAAATTCAGGCCTAAATTGAAGAAGTAGGGAAAGCCACTAGGCCATTCAAGTATGACCTCAATCAAATCCCTTATGATTATACAGTGAAGGTGATGAATAGATTCAAGGGATTAGGTCTCATGCCTGAAGAACTAAGGAGGGAGTTTCATAGCATTGTACAGGAGGCAGTGACCAAAAGTATCCCAAAGAAAAAGAAAAGTGAGAAGGCGAAGCTGGTTTATACTCTCCCCAAATTCTTCATGGGCTGCACCACTTTCAGAGTAGCAACAGACAAATGGTACCCCCACACATTCTCCCTCTCACTTCCCCATTCTTCCTCCTCCCTCCCCGGCCTGCCTCCTTCCCTTTCCAAAAACTGGTTTAGAAACCAGTACAGCATTATTTGCAGAATCAAGAAATTAGAGTGCTACTAACTGAAAAGAAACCGGATCCCACCAAGTGCCTATGGTGTGACTGCATGTACATCAAGTTCAAATCCCAGCAACACTCGTGGATGATGTGAGAGGTCAAAACTGTAGTTTACTAGGTAGGGGCTGTGGCTGGGAGCTCTGAGGTATGAGTAATGGTCTCTCTCTCTCCATTTGGGTGCCAGTATACTATAATGTAACTTTTCTGTATGTTTATTCTGTGGTAGTGGTTTAGTTACTAAGTCATGTCCAACTCTTGCAACCCATGGACTGCAGCCTGCCAGGCTCCTCTGTCCATAGGATTCTCCAGGCAAGAACACGGGAGTAGGTTGCCATTGCTTTCTCCAGGGGATCTTCCCGACCCAGGGATGGAACCCAGGTCTCCTGCATTGCAGGCAGATTCTTTACCAACTAAGCTACAATTTGACTATAGAATAAATGTTTATTCTACTTCATTTAAAAAACAGTGAGGCGTTTCTGTGGGAACAAGCTCCATTTCATCAGTAAGACCCAGTTCAGTCACACTAAAATGAATATTGTGTTCAATCCATTCCAAAACTGAGCATAGAAAAAAAAAAAAAGTCACAGGAGTAAATGAAAAAAAATCTATTATACCATCACATATTTAAATAACAGCATGAATGCTTATAATATTCTAGTATCAAATTATTCAAATATCTCAAACAGCAAATCTCAAATATTCATATTACTATGGTAGCTATTGCCTAAAATACTAGATATATGCAACACATGAGTTTAATTAGCATTTGAAATTTCTGACAAAGCCAAAGCATGGTCTGAGAGCAAAGGAGAAACTGAATTCTAATAGATCTTCTGAGATACATTGCTCAGAAAAATCCCACATTCTAACATTTCAACAAAAATTGTAATATAGGACCCACCATCTCAGACCAGATTCTGAACCAGTGGGTACAGGGGACTGCCTCTACTGCAGTAGAAGAGACCATCTGCTCAGGGTAGCTGATAAGCCCAAGAAAGGAGGAGGCGGAGAAGCTCACCAGATAGGCAATTTCAGACCCTCCTCCCCTCCCCCAGGGTGGGAAGAAATGAGTGCAGGTTGAGATACCAAAAATAGTCCAACTCCATCCTCATGGAAGGAAATAGCAGGTCTAAACTGCCTTACTTATGGATAACAAGATGTAATTAATAAATGTGAAAGCAACTTTGGGCTTCCCTGGTGGCTCAGCGGTAAAGAACCTGCCTGCCAAAGCAAGACACATAAGAGACGCAAGTTCAATCCCTGGGTCAGGAAGATCCCCTTGGGGAGGAAAGGGCAACCCACTCCAGTATTCTTGCCTGAGAAATCCCATGGACAGAGGAGCCTGACAGGCTACAGTCCATGGGGTCACAAAAGAGTCAGACACAACTTAGCAACTATACAACAACAATAACAACAACAAAAGTACCTTTAAGTGAGGTGTGTGCTAAGTCACTTTAATCATGCCTGACTCTTTGCAACCCCATGGACTGTAGCCCCCCAGGCTCCTCTGTCCATGGGATTCTCCAGGCCAGAATACTGGAGTGAGTTGCCATGCCCTTTTCCAGGGGATCCTTCCAACCCAGGGATCAAACCCGTGTCTCTTGCATCCCCTGCATTAAGTCACTTTAATCATGCCTGACTCTTTGCAACCCCATGGACTGTAGCCCCCCAGGCTCCTCTGTCCATGGGATTCTCCAGGCCAGAATACTGGAGTGAGTTGCCATGCCCTTTTCCAGGGGATCCTTCCAACCCAGGGATCAAACCCGTGTCTCTTGCATCCCCTGCATTGGCAGGCAGGTTCTTTACCACTAGCTAAATGCCGTGGTTATTGCTAAAAGCACACTTTATAAGCCAAAGAAAACTGCGTTAGCCCCTGTCACAGGCCCAGCTTCACAGAGAAGTGACTGAACCCCAGTGCTGCTGCTTCCTATGATTTTCCACGTGTCCCATGCTGTACTGGGCTTGCCAGGTGGCTCTAGTGGTAAAGAACCCACCTGCTAATGCTGGAGACACAAGAGACCTGGGTTCGATCCCTGGGTCAGGAAGTTATCCTGGAGAAAGGAGTGGCAACCCACTCTAGTATTCTTGCCTGGAGAATCCCATGGACAGAGGAGCCTGGGGGGCTACAGTCCATGGGGTCACAAAGAGTCAGACACAACTGAGTGACTTAGCAGGCATGCATGTTATATCAGACTTTACATCTAAGAACTAGTTAAGGCANTATCCTGGAGAAAGGAGTGGCAACCCACTCTAGTATTCTTGCCTGGAGAATCCCATGGACAGAGGAGCCTGGGGGGCTACAGTCCATGGGGTCACAAAGAGTCAGACACAACTGAGTGACTTAGCAGGCATGCATGTTATATCAGACTTTACATCTAAGAACTAGTTAAGGCACACGACTAGCCCAAAACGTGTGTGATTATGCTCACCGTACGTGGGAAGTAACTGACTTGAGTTTGAAAAGTTAAGGATCGTGTCCACGGGTACTAAACGGTGGGTCCTCTCCTGTCTGTGGGACACACCAGCCACTCTGCCTGGCTGCAGCCTCAGCACCACTATTTTAGGAAAATGATGCAGAGGCACAAAGGAGCAAGGACCTCCACGTGCAGGGGGGTGGAGGGCATGTTCGTGGGGATGGTTAAACCAGGTGTCTCCACCGGGCCTGCAGAAGCAGCGGCTCAGGAGAAAACGGATGATTCTTTTAAGGACTGGAAAGAAGAGTGCCTGCCACGAGACTGGCACCTGCACCAAGGAAGGATCAGGCTGCCGCTGCCAGCCTGAGGACCTCCATTCCAAACTGCTGGGTGCAGGGCCACCCTGGCCTCAACGCAGTTAGATAAATTCCTACACTGCTTCAAGGACCAACCTGTGTGTTAGTCACTCAGTCGTGTGTTCGACCCTTTGCGACCATGGACTGTAGCCCTCCAGGATTCTCTGTCCATGGGATTCTCCAGGCAAGAATACTGGAGCGGGTTGCCATTTCCTTCTCCAGGGATCTTCCCAACCCAGAGACTGGACCAGGTCTCCCACACTGCAGGCAGACTCTTTATAGTTTGAGCCCCCAGGGAAGCCTAGATNCTCTGTCCATGGGATTCTCCAGGCAAGAATACTGGAGCGGGTTGCCATTTCCTTCTCCAGGGATCTTCCCAACCCAGAGACTGGACCAGGTCTCCCACACTGCAGGCAGACTCTTTATAGTTTGAGCCCCCAGGGAAGCCTAGATAAACTCCTACACTGCTTCAAGGGACCAATCTAGAATACAGTACATGTGCCCTGGGAGAGCCCAGAGAGGCCAACTTGTCTACTGGGAAAGAGATCAGGTTATGAAAGGGCAATGGCTGAAAGTCAGGGATGGGAACAAAGGAAAGACCGTGTGACATCATGGTTACAAGTCAGCCTCGGATGGACTCGGCCCTGCTCCCTCAGCTAGAGCTGCACCCACACAGGCAAGATGCTGGAACTCTGCACCCCTCGGGTTGGCCATATGCAAAATGAGAAAAACAGAATTATCTCAGAGACTTATTGTAAAGTGTGAATAAGCATACGTATGCAAAGTATTTAAAACACCTGCTACATACAAAATGCTATGTAAGTTTTAGATGTTTATTAATAGGGATCATCAATAATAGGTAATATAAAAGTTAAGGCAGATTTGGAAGCCTAGAAATGCACATACTTCGGTTGTTTTGATTTGTTTTCCTAACTTATCAAGGGAGAAAGTAAACAGGGATGCTCAGAGTAGTATTACTTGAGCAATATGAAGTTGCTGATATTCAGCCAATTTTTTGTGCCTATACAATAGCAATTTCATGTAGCCTGAGTTATGATGAATAGGAGAACTAAAAAGTTTGCTTTTCTGGTCATTGAAGTGTCTGGACAAGCCTTGAATTTTAAGCTCAAGGGAATGCCAGAAGACTTCCTTCTGTCACAAATTGCAGTCCATTGCTGAGAGTGTGGTGGCTAAAAGGTAAATACTCAGCCTGTTTCCGGAGAAGGCAATGCACCCCACTCCAGTACTCTTGCCTGGAAAATCCCATGGATGGAGGAGCCTGGTAGGCTGTAGTCCGTGGGATCGCGAAGAGTCGGACAAAACTGAGCGACTTCACTTTCACTCTTCACTTTCATGCATTGGACAAGGAAATGGCAACCCACTCCAGTGTTCTTGCCTGGAAAATCCCAGGGACGGAGGAGCCTGGTGGGCTGCCGTCTATGGGGTCGCACAGAGTAGGACACGACTGAAGCGACTTAGCAGCAGCAGCAGCAGCGTGTTTCAATGTGAACAGTTATTTTTTAAATATCCATCCATAAAGGTATAAAATAAATACGAAGCCTTTCTCTCCACCCTTCAATAATTGATAAAACCATCCCAAAATAAATAGTCTTAAGAGTTTCTTAGGTATTCAACCAGAAGAAAGTGTTGTTTTTACAAATATTTATGTTGATGCTTTTGAGAATTTTCACAAATGGGATCTTGCCATGCACTCCACCCTTCTCCTTTATTTCAAGATGGACGTGGACATCATCCCACTGTGGACAGAGGGAACCATCCTGGAGGATGGGAGGAGTGACCCTGAAGCATCAGACAGACCCTCGTGTCTGTTGGGGAAACAGGTGTCTGTTGGGGAAACAGTTGTCAGTTGAGGAAACAGTTGGTCGTGTTATGAGAACAGTGACAGTCCTGTCATAAAATTAGCTAGAAGTTTCAAAGGCCAGAAGAAAAGAGATCTACCTGTGGAAAATCTAATTGCATAGATGTGCCCCTAATATTTTTTAAACAAAAAAGTTCCTATTCATGACCTTTTTTGATCCTCCCAGTCCTTAGTTATTAAAAATGGTGCTGTAGTACTATCTTTGGCTCAGGGATGCACTAATTTTTTTAAAACCACCTGTTTCTTTGCAGGACATTCCAGTTATTAGAAAATGAACCCTAAAATTTACTAAATGTCCAACACTCTTTGAGTTCAAAGAATTGGTCATAATTTATAATTTTAGAGTCAGCAAGACAAAGAAACATGCAAAACAATGTACTCTCAATTTGTAAGACACTGCTAGTTAAGTATTTCTACATGTATCATGGGTAGACTTAACAGATTCAACAAAACAAAATACAGGGAACCCAATCAAACTTACTTTCAGATAAGCAATGAATACTTTTTTTTTGTATAAATTTGTCTCATGTAATATCTGGGCATAATTATATTTAAAAAGTGTTCATTGTTTACCTTGAATTCAAACTTAACTGGTGCCCTGTATTTATGTGGTAACCATACTTCAGAGTTTCTTCCTGCAGCTACAACTGTCCAATTCCTGTGGCCATAGGATTTTATTCCAAGACCCTGTAGCATTGGAACATCATTAAACCATAATGGAGCATTCTAGAGAGGCCCAGAGCTGGTCCTTCCTGCCATTACCCCATTCAGGACTGTGTCAGACATTTGCATCCATCTCATAACGATTGTGCCTCAATCACAGACCCATGAGGAAACGAGCAGATATTTGGGTCCTCTCATATCAGAGAGAGAGAACCAGAGTAAAGAAGAATGAACATCTCTACTGTCTAAAAAATGTGTCATCAGAAAACAGCTAAACCAGCAGGGCTGCTTTGTGACCTCACTTCCTTTGGCCACAAGTCTCTCCAATATAAAAAGAAGCCACTAGACTGGAATTCTTCAGGCTACATGTAACACAAAATATAATACTATTGCATTTTGTTTAATTCAAACACTAGGCTTTTATTATTCAACCCACAATTGAAGTTTTTTTATATATGTACATATTTTTCATAACTTTGTCAAGTTGTTGGCTTATCTTTGAAGCTTTTAGAGTAGCCAAAGTGGGCAGGTTTCCATAGACAGATCACGTTGCTGCTCAATTAATCATCAGTTCGACCATGTGAGCTGGGGCGCAAGCAATGCATCCATTCATCTCGACACTTTAACTACCAGTTTGGATTAGCCATGTTGCTCATCAACTGAGTTCAACTGATTGATAAAGAGAGCAAACAAACAGTTCACAGGATGTAGATTTGACTCCAATGTTACCCATGAAAAGCGGTGATTACGAGAGCGGAGAATGTGGAAGAAAAGGGAACCAGAAATGGTAAAGGAAAACGGGAAGAAATGGCTGAGATAGGCTGGACAGGGAGAAAACCAACTGTTCTCCAGACTCCTAATCCAGGTCGTTTCTATTAGGCAATTATTTTAATAACCCAGATAAAATAGAATCATAGTACATTTCTCATTTTGCAACTTCCTTTTTCACACCACTATACTTCCTGAAGATTTTTTTCATGTTAGCACTTACAGAGCTACCTCACTGTGTTCACTACTGCATCCAGTGTCAATTTAAAAATATACCACAATTTATTTAGACCCCTACTAAGCCGTTTACCTTTATGGCTATTATAAACAATGCTGCTGTAAATATCCTTGTTCATTCTTTCTAATGCATATTCAAGAGGCTTTCTTCAGCGTAACTTCTGAAAAGTAGAATTTTCAAGTCAAGGAAAAGGAACAACTTTAATTTAAATAGACACTGCCAATTTGGAAAATGTCTGGAGGGTAATAATTTGTCTTCTGGGAGGGGACTGGGACTGGTGTCACAGCCAAAAGAAATTTTCACCTTATCTGGAATGCTTTAATTATTTTTTAAACAAAGGAAACGAGTTCACTTATTAATTATACAATGAAAAAATAAATTTTAAAAAGAGATTTTAGATACAGAACACATCAACATCTTAAATAACCTTGGGAATTAAAGAGATTCAATCAACCTGCTCATTCTGTAAGGGTCCCATGAGGGGCAGTGTGTGTGGGGTGGGAGGAGAATAGCTGTCCATAGCTGTCCTATTGAAAGGAGGCCAAGCTTGCTAGATACCCATACACACACAAACACAGAAATAAACACACAGTCAAAAACGAACACTTGATCAGGCCAAACACTTGGCTGCTGCATCTAAATCTGGTACAGGTTGCACTCCTTAGGATCGGGGGTTTCTGAGGGAGCCACCAATGAGTATTTCCCTACTCACGCTCTGAATATGAATAATTTAAACATAGAATTAATGGAGAAGCCAAAATGTCTTAATCGAGTTGATTTTTTGTAGGTTTGAGGATGCAGATTCTATATGTGGGCAGGGGGTCCTACTGAGAGTGATCCTCAGAACCAGGCAGACTTACTCACCAGTTGGGGGCAGTATCTAGAGCTTGCAGCCGGCCTGCCCCATGTCACTGTGCCAGTCAGTGAGGGTCCTAGCAGCGCTCAGAGGACACATTCAAATCTGGATAATTCAAAGAGAATCCATCAGAAGGGTAAGCAGGGAAAGCACTCTGAGCTGAGGAAGAGCACTATCCAAAGTCGGTGCCCAGGAAAAGGGCTCTGAAAGAGACTGAGCAAACAGGAAGTTTAGTGGGGCTTACACTCAAGAACTATGCCTGTTGCAAAGGGAAGAAGTGGAGCTGGTCCAGGGAGGTACTAAATCCCTAAGAAGTGCCATCTAAAGCCTCATGTGACCCAGAGACTGGGATGAGCCTTCCCAGATGTCCTGCTTGATTGATGAAAGGAAGCTGGGCTTTTACCCTCATCACACACTGGATGCAGGCTGCCTCTGGGCATGGAGCGTGACCTGCAGACATCATGACCTGTGGCTCTCTTTGCTGTTGTTCTTGTTTAGTCACGTCTGGCTCTTTTGAGACTCCATGGACTGTAGCCTGCCAGGCTCCTCTGTCTTTGGGATTTCCCAGGCAAGAATACTGGAGTGGGTTGCCATTTAAATCCCTAAGAAGTGCCATCTAAAGCCTCATGTGACCCAGAGACTGGGATGAGCCTTCCCAGATGTCCTGCTTGATTGATGAAAGGAAGCTGGGCTTTTACCCTCATCACACACTGGATGCAGGCTGCCTCTGGGCATGGAGTGTGACCTGCAGACATCATGACCTGTGGCTCTCTTTGCTGTTGTTCTTGTTTAGTCACGTCTGGCTCTTTTGAGACTCCATGGACTGTAGCCTGCCAGGCTCCTCTGTCTTTGGGATTTCCCAGGCAAGAATACTGGAGTGGGTTGCCATTTCCTTCTCCAGGGAATCTTCCTGACTCAGGGATCGAACCCACGTCTTCTGCATTGGCAGGTGAATTCTTACCACTGAGCCGCCAGATAAGCCCTTCTGTTGCTTTCTTTGCTGCTGCTGCTGCTAAGTCCCTTCAGTCGTGTCCGACTCTGTGCAACCTGTCTCTTATACACATCTAGATGTGTATAAGAGACAGATTCATACCTCTGCTTTCCCAGACATCTGATTCACACCTTCTCCCCTCTCCTCAACATCAACATCTTCTCCTACAGCCTCATTTTCAGTTGATGGCCTTCTTACTTCTCTGAAACAACAGAGCAATTCAGAGCGTCCCCATCCACCACTCACCTTCTCATGTTCCTGGTACCAGCCTCTGCACAAGGTCCTCTGCCCATAGGCCCTCTGTCTTCCATGTGTGGACCTTCCATGCCCCATTCTAAAGCCAGTCCCTCTGCTCTAACTCTGGATTCTATTTCCTCCCACCCCAGTGCCCCCTGAAGTCCATTCCTCTGCCCACTATATAGACAACTCCATCAGCACGTTAAGGTGCTGTTATTACCCCCATCTTAAAATAATGCTTCTCTTGACCACACTTCTTCCATCAACCCAATAGCTTTCTTCCCTTCCTAAAAAAAAAAAAAAAAATTGCTCTCTTTAGTGGAAGGCAATTCCTAGAGAGACTTCATCTCAAAGTCACTCCCACTCTCAGAAGCTGGGAGAATGAGCTCCTCTTAAAGGGGATCTGGCAGAGTCCCCAATGTACTCACTAGGGTTCAGTCCTGAGCCACCTGGATCCACTTTCTTCAATAGTAAAATCTGGGAACACCTTCTCCAGAATTCTGGCTGGCCTGTTTTTCTGGGTCAACTTACCAGAAGAAGGTTAGTGACATGAATTGCAGCTCCTGTTGCTGCAGCTGCTTTCCAGGTAACATACACACCACCCCTCCACTCTGCGCCTCATTTTAGATTCCTCTCCCCTTCGGCTGGCACCTCTGTTGTTCTGACCTAGTGGGGTCATCCTGGCCCTCATCTGATGTTCTCAGCCCCTGGTCACTATGTCCTTCTCAGACTATGGTTATTCCTTCATCCATTTATTGTTAAAGTGGGCAAGGGGGTTCCAAGAGACACCCCAGTATGTTACAGCAGCCCTACCTCCTCATGATCATTAGGGTCAAGTACTCCCACTGGGATGGAAACTAGTTCCCTTGCTTGGTAGACTGGCACAGGGTCAGTCAGTAGATAGAACTTAAAGGCTTAATGGGGCACCCAACTGGATTTCCTGATAGAAATGTTCTCCCTCTGGGAATCAAGCCCCCAAAGCCTAGAAATGCAGTCACAGGAAGCACAGATTCCCTAAGCAGGTCACTGAGAGTGATATAAGCAGAGCCACGCCTACTTCTATGCCTAGGTTCCAGATTCACGCTTGCTACTGGGGGCACTCCCCCCTGTAACAGTTGTTGATGTAGGGTATATACTGTGTCCTAGAGGATGGTGCCAATCCTCACAGTTTAACATCTCTAAGCTGGATCGTCGTTAAGAGGCTATTTACACAGACAACAATTTCTGGATGATGCAGCATGTAATGAGGTCAGCAGATTCCAAGGTCATGTGCCCACAGCCACACCTCCTGGTCTATAACCGGGCTCTTCAGCTCACCGAAACCCTGTGGCAGGGGATCAAGCACTCTCTAAGTCCTCTGTCACGCAGATGCTTCCAGGCAATCTCGTATCTGCTGTGCATGCTGGTTCAGTCAAGACCGACAGCTGCTCCTTCCAAGATCAGAGGGGTCTGATGTATTGACTCGCCACCAAGTGGCTGGTGGGCCTCTACAGGGGACGGTGTCAAATCAGCAGCTCAGTTCTCATCTCTGCTCCTAGAAAACTGGGCTTTCAGCAGTGGCGAACCAGCCTTGATGAGAGGAAGCCCATGCTGCTGAGTCAACACACAGCTTTCATTCCTAATACCGTGGCATGAAGCGCACTTTGCCAGTACTGAGTATCCATCCAAGGACTGAATTCAGCTGGCTATGTAGCTTCATCAGCTTGGTTGTTTAGTGCCTCTTCCATGGTTAATACACACTTTCTGTTGAGCATTAATATCTAATACGAAGTCTGTCACACACCATGCTCCAGCCCATGGGTGCTTCCACGGGCTTCTTCCCCAGATCTCCTGGTCCTTAATCCTCCAATCTTCCTCTTTCCAGGCCTTGATCAATCAGATATTTGTTGTTACTTTGGGCTACTTCTCTTTCCATGCATGAGTGAGTGTATGCTCAGTTGTGTCCCACTCTTTGCAACCAATGGACTGTAGCCCCCCGGGCTCCTCTGTCCATGGGATTTCCCAGGCAAGAGTACTGGAGTGGGTTGCCATTTCCTACTCTAGGGAATCTTCCCAACCCAGGGATTGAACCCACATCTCCTGTGTCTCCTGCATCAGCAGGTGGATTCTTTACCACTGAGCCACCTGGGAAGCCCTCTCCTTCTATACATAGTGGCAGATCAGATACATCTCTCAAATCTCTGTTGGGAGGATTTCCCTTCACTCTTTCTTTCAGGGCCATCCCTGAATAGAACTGTAAGAGAGCAGCCCACTTTTAGTTTACACTCACATAAAAAGCCAATCCATCTATAAATCAACGTGACCTTTTACCTTCAACATCAGATGGTCACAGAGGTCTCGTTGGAGGAGGTCACAGAGAGGGTCTGACCTCCGGTTGACCAGAGAGATGGAATTAGGCAATGGGAGGCTCCCCACTCTCTGCCCCTCCTTGGAATGTACATGCTACCCATCATTTCCACAGCTGGAGCCATTTTCATGGGCACAGCCTTGAGAGATCAATGTGCTGTTGAGATCCTCTGGATAGTATACGTGGCTGAACTCAGTTAAGGCCTCCATACAAACTTCAGGGTTCTACCTGTCTGGTTTAGAGATCTACTGGTCTTGACAAGCCTTCTATGTAAATTCCCTTGCTTCTGAAAACTGCCACCTACCAATCTGGAGTGGTATGCCTCTTGCTTCTCTTTTCTTACCCTGCCTGTTAGGGTGCTAGTTTGCTCATCAATAGACCTTCTCGTGCCCTATAGTCATAGATGTGAACTGAGGGAGAGGCATCAGTGGAAGGATGGCAGGGAGCACATAGCAGGTGACCTGCTCGTGTGGTTTCGGTACGCCTGCCCCTATTGCTTCTCTTTTCTTACCCTGCCTGTTAGGGTGCTAGTTTGCTCATCAATAGACCTTCTCGTGCCCTATAGTCATAGATGTGAACTGAGGGAGAGGCATCAGTGGAAGGATGGCAGGGAGCACATAGCAGGCGACCTGCTCGTGTGGTTTCGGTACGCCTGCCCCTGCTTGTGCCCTCTCCCTGATGTAGCCCTTCCACTTGGCCATAAATTACAGTTGCGAGTGTAAGATCGCAAAATACAGTGGATCTGACAGAGGTGTAAGGACCTCATGGATGTAGACCAGCCTCCTGGAGCTCAGAGCAGCATGGACAAGGTTAGAGAGTGGATTTACAGGCAAACAGAAGACATCGGGCATCCCCAAACCATGCCACCCCAGGGGCAGAGCCTTGGGGAACCAGCGGAACTTGCTCTCAGTGGGTAACTCATTGCAAGTTATTCTTCCCAAACTGGCCAATCAGAAAGCATCTGATTTGCTAGAGTAGACTCCCTGGAGTACGCTGTGTATGAAGAGGCAGACAGAGGTCAGAAAGGTGCTTAGGGGAAACCTATCCCAGTGGAAACCCAGAGTAGGACTAGAATGTCTGCTTTGATAGGTCTGGATTTCAGGCCCAGGAGAACTAAGTGCAGGCTACAAGGCAGAGGTCAAATTAACAACTAGAATGGTCCATCTCCACCGTTAGCCAACAACACTTTCTTTCAGTGAAGCTGAAAACATGCTAGAAGCCTGTGCCGCCCAGAAAGACTGCCGCTAGCCACGTGTGGTTACTGATCACTGACATGTGGCTAGTGTGATAGAGGAACTAAATGGTTTGATTTTATCTTAATTAATCTAAATGTAAATGGCCACACATGGCTAGGAGCCATAAGAAAACACAGAGGCAGCCTTGATGCTAGCAATAAAGACCTTCAGCAGCTCAATCACACTGGGTCCTATGGAACTAATGAAGCCCCTGGATGCTTTACCTAAATCCCTTGAACTTGACGTAGCAGAGCTTTTTCGGCCTGGGGTGTGGAATAAGCTTTGAAGTCTTTCAGGCCCCAGCCATACTAACCAGCTGTGTGATTGCAGGCAGGCTGCTTTATCCTTGACTCAATTTCCTCCCCTATGAAAAGAGAATCATACGTTATAAGGCTGTTATGGGTAGAAAATGAGAGGACATCTGTAAGGTATCTGGTTCCCAGGGGTCATTTCACTCATATGTCTTCTGATAGCAGCCACCAGCCTCAACTCTCTCCTACGCCTCCTGTTTCTCTTTAGCAAGACCCCAGTACATCAGCTCTGTTCTTCGGTCAGAGCCTGCCATCCCAGTATGGAAGGGTGAAATATGCAAGGTTCTCCACTGCGGACACTCGCATTTACTGATCTCAGAGAATCAGGTCATGGGTGACCCAAGAGTATAAAATGGAGGGCAATGCGGTTACTTTGGCAGTGGTGGGGGTGGGGTTATTCTGTTATCTCATAAACATGGCATTTCCTTCCAACACCATCCCAATGACTTGAACAACAAAATTGCCTAATAGGAATCAGCAGCCTCACTGCATCAGTGGAAGTGAGATTCTCACCTATTTTTGCTGCCAGCTCTTCAGAGTAAAAGTCTAAGATGAGAGGATGAAATTTGAAGTTGAGGGCCCTTGTCTGGGAATTACGTAATTCCCGCAGGGCCAGCAGCCAGAAGCCAATTTTGGCAACTGACCAGGGCTTACTAGAAGCCTGTCCCGCCCACCTCTGTTTGTGTGACTGTTTGGCGCACTGCTTTTGTTTTGGTTTGGGATGTTGTGAGTGACATTTGGAGCCTGAGTGTTCTCAGGTCTGCCTTTTCGCCTGTTGTTGGGGGAGGAGAGAGAAGGTCTTCCATTGTTTGTGGAGCTCAGTTGATGATCTTGTTTTCTTTGTGGAAGGAGGGTCCTCGAAGTTCAGGAGTTCAAATTTTAATCCAGCTCTGCTCTGGGTCCTGCTGATGAATTTATGTTTTAATTTTTCATCCGCGGCTCGGCACCAGACATCCAATAAATAAATGAATGCATAAATAAAATTCATGAAGGCGGGCTGGGGATTTGAAGCTGAGAGGTCTTGCTGCGTTTCAGGGACAAGTCTGAACATCAGAGCCTCCTCGTCCTGTTATTAATAACTATGCACAACCCTGTAACGAAGGGACAAAGTAGGTCAGTCCCAGCTGTACCAAAACAGAAGAGTGGAGGACTTATCAAAGAAATTAAAAAGCCTGCCATGGCCATTGCAAAGCACGCTTTCATAGGCTTTCTTCTGGTGATAATCCTGTGAGTCAAACTCACGGCAGTGGATTGACTTTTCACCCTTTCCAAAACAGTAGCAATTCATCAGCACTCAAGGTTTGTGTGGAAAAGGATGGCAAGTGTTCGTGAAAATTAAAAGCATAGAACCCTAGAGAAATTTCCACCCCAGTCTAATGTTATTCTTATATCACTTTCTGTTCTTTCTCGGGGTTCTATCTTCCTGTATAAAATAATAAAATAATTTCAGTTTCCTCTCAACTCCAAAAAGTCATTTTGTACTCGTCTAGGGGGGAAAAAAAAACACACCCATATTTGGATAGAATAAGCCAACATTTTTTTCAGATTACCCATATTTAAGTAGTTCTGGCAGTTTGCAAATCTTTGGAAAGATGGAGAAAAGGGGTTTGGTAATCTGCCATCTTAAAATAAGCTAAAGTCAAATCCCTGGAGATAAAGAAAAAGTGGGATTAATTAAAGTCCCAGTGTCTTAAAAGACAAAAGGAATGAGTGAAGACCTAGAGCAAGCAAAAGGAAAGAAGAAATTACATCTTAACCAGATTATGGGTTTTCTGCTTCAGAGGTTTTCCCCCAAGAAAAGTCCATGTTAGAAAACATTTTTTCACCGAAATTGTCTTAGCTGACAGATGTAGAGGCTCCGAGTCCATCTTCTGGGCTGAGAGGAAGCAGACACTGTCCTCTCTGGTTCTAAACATGCAGGTGAAGAAAGGGGCCTTGTACCCGACATGCTGCACCTGGACAATACTTGTAGATTCCCTTCTCACTCATCTCCTTTTCCACCTCCATTCAGAGGGCCACCGGGGGGAGGAAACCCGCCTCTAAATAGATACCAGAAAAAGCAAATAACAGTGCTTCTACAAAAACATCTCTGCTAAGGACATGGGAACCAGTGCCCTGTTGTATATTTGCCCAACAGGGAGGATGGTCTGAGTTTCTTTCGCCCAAGGAGAAGATGCCTGCACTGTTCCCTTCCTCTACCTCCCCGTCCCCACCCAGGTATCTGATAGCTCTATGCAATCAGGCGGCTTATGCAGCACATAACACTAGTGTCATTATTCAAAACACCTCTGCAAGATTCTTCTGCCTCCCAATGTCACTTCAGAGGGGAAAGGAGAGAACTAGGGCAGGTGGTTAGGAGCCGTGCCTGCTGAGCAGCAAAACAGCCCTTCTCACCTGTATTGCTGTCCTTGGGGACTAACATACATACATATATAGATATATACATATATATGTGTATACATAGAGAGAGAGACACACACACACACACAGACCCTCCCCTGAATTAAGTGAGGGGCATGTCCTTTGAGAGCACTGGCTCCGCCCCTGGGCAGCTTCCTGTCTCTAGAGGCCAGCCCAGATGGTACAATCCTGGGCCAAGTCAGAAGTGGATCCTGTTTCAACTTCTTCCAGATGCACAGTCTTGAGCAAATTATATAACCTCTTTGAGCCTACTTTCTTCATGTGTGGATAACAATACCTAGTTGACAGAGTTGATGTGATGTGCATTAGAGTGAAAAAAATAACAGGGTTGGTAAGAATGACTATATCCCCCCTATTCCCAGCAGTCCCACTCAGGAGAGTGAAGACAAGTCTCCCTGTCTCCCCTCTGAAGCATTTAGGAGTCTTCAGGCCCTGGGTTCACGTCACTTTCTGAAAGTGAAAGTCACTCAGTCGTGTCCAACTCTTTGCGACCTCATGGACTATACAGTCCATGGAATTCTCCAGGCCAGAATACTGGAGAGGGTAGCCGTTCCTTTCTCCAGGGGATCTTCCCAATCCAGGGACCAAACCCAGGTCTCCTGTACTGCAGGCAGATTCTTTACCAGCTGAGCCACCAGGGAAGCCTGAGGGTTCGTGAGGCCCTGGGTTCACGTCACTTTCTCCTTTGGTGTATACAACAACACATGAACACACTGAGTTCATCTCCTGCCACCCCTATAACAGCTAACTCGTCCATGCTAAGCAGTGAATGGAGAATAATCAAAGAAAGAGGATCAAAGGAGAAAACATGCGAGATGTGTTTCAGGATGGGGTCTCTCCTGCATCTCGAGTTGGAGACTGGAAGATACCTGGGTGGCAGTCAGAGACTAGGTGGTCCTGGAGAATGGCCAACAGCCCACACATTCAGTGCCTGGTAGATACTTAAAGCAAGCAAAATGCTTTCCATTTTTGAAAAGGGTGTTGACTTTTGAATCACATTCAGTGTAGTTCAACAACATTCTCTCCCTTGACCTGTGTTGTCCCTGGAGGGAGGTGAAGGTTGCCTTTAGTGCCTTTAGCTGGAGATTCACAGAAGTGGGGGATTTTGTTTCCGTAACTCCAGGCATTATAGGTGTCTGTGCGCAGGCATGGATGGGCCAAGGCAGCTGCACTGGACTCGCTTAACCTGCACGTACCCCCAGTGAATCCTTGACTCTAGCCAACTAGCATCACATAAAAGCCAGTTTTTTGCTGACAGGTTGGGAAAAAAGAAAAAAAAAGAGGAGTGGTATTGGTTTTAAAATATGTTTCCTTCACTATTAAGAGTTCTTCCCTTTGCTTTTATCTCAGGTGAAATGGCTGTGCTCTCATTATAAAACTGCAGGAGGGTGGGAAACAAAAGGAAATAAACTTCTGGTGAAGTAAGTATTGCAGCGGCTTCCCCCACCGTGCCCCCATAGCTGTGATAGAAGGAATGAAATACCTTTTACAGTTTCCTCAAATTGTAACTCTGAGGAGGTTCACTTGACATTGAAAATGGTACCCCACTCTGCACACCCCACACTGACACACTGCACACACCCCACAATGCACACACTGACACATGCCAGGCATCACACTGGAATGGGGTGACTTTGTAGGGAGCCCAGTGGCATGATTTCACCCTGCGCTGTCTGGCCTTTCGGTAGTGTGTACTGAATGAGAGAACAGTTGACGGAGGAGTTTCGCTCCTTGGTGTGACCTCTGGGGCTTCTTGACTTCCTAACAAGGCTTGCAGAGAGGTCACACCACAAGTTTGAAGAAGCTGGGTACCACAGTCCCTGGCAGTTCTCCCCGTTTACAGAAGGAACACACATCCTTACCATTCTGCATGTTTGCCACTGAGTTCTCTGCACCCTCTCCAGGCAGATCCGGCTATTGTCAGTGAACACTGATGAGAAAACCAAAGCCCAAACCTGAACTTTCTGCTAAGCAAGAATCCATCTTTGCAGGGCTGGGAGGCCCCAGTCTCGGGAGCCAGATGAGCCTGCCTGATTTAGAGGCACTACCCATCTGATCCTTTAAATTGTTTCCTAGCAGAATGTAACCGGCTCTTTTGAAAGTCAGTCTGACTATAATTTGCTACTAATTGTAGTTTAAAATGAGCTGCTCTGAGCCCAGCTGATAGCCAAGCATAAATTCAAGTGGCTGCTCTCAGGATGTCCTTGGATTAAGGGGAGCCTGAGTATTCTCACAACTTGAGCTTCTGGAAACTGGATTGTTTCCATGTCTACCATATATATCACTTTACTCATCAAATTAAGGTAAGCCCCTAGATATTGGGAAGGCTAAGAATTATTTGGACAGTGTTTAAATTTCATCAAAGAACAGCGTCACAGTGATGAACTGTGCATTTGCTTCCATTATACACGACTTCTGCTAGCTGCCCATCTTCTAAGTGTTTACTGCTCCTTGAACCACTTACTCCTTAGGGCAATATTTGCAAAGTGTGGTCTATGGAGCACCCTGGCTTCTTGCAAAAATGCAGCTCCCTAATTCCTCCGGAACTATCCTATGGGATCAGAACTTGAGTGTGTGGTGGAGGACAAGTCCCAGGAATCCTCGTTTAAAATAAGATCCCTGAAGGGGGTGATGCACACTCAAGTTTGAGAACCACTGCCTTATAGAGAGATCAGACTGGTTCATCACTGGGGGTTTTCAAGTCAAAAAACTGAGTGCTGATTGGAGCAAAATTGAAACCGAGAGGACAGTGTGGCGTAGAGGTGCTAGGATGCGCCCTTGTAACTCCCTCCAACCCCACTACTGCTCCAACTCTTGCCACACCTCGACCTCGGGCACTGAGGTGGCTGAGTCAAGATCACAGACCCCCTGTCACGGGCCTCCAACATTTGGTTTTGATCTCCTCCTCTCTCTCAAGCACACACCACTCCGGTCAGGCTGGTGGCCTCTCTTGTCCTCACGGCAGCCGTGTTCATGCCAGTCCCCGCGTCTTTGCTCACTGGGTCTCCTCTTGCCACACAGAAGGGCTCACTCTGCCCTGTGATAATCCCAACCCCACATATCCCTCCTCACGCCATAGGAACCTTTTCTGTCCATTTCAGAACACTTTCATCTCTCCATCCTTTGAAATTTTACTTCCCTTAAAACCAGTCTGGGTTTTTTTTCATCTTTTCAATTATCACTTAATGATGATATTTGTATAAGAATTCATCTTGCCAACTAGATTTTGAAATTCTCTAGGCAAGGAAACAATTATTCTTTTCAATATTTCCCTCGGTTTTTAGCACTGAGCAGAAAGTAAGCATAAGTGCGAATCTAATAAATTCTTGTGAAAGTGCTGATTGATGGAATAACACCTCCCTGGCTGCCTAGAGGATTATGTGATAATTTTAGCCACCACGACCCCCCTATCAAGTCTGGCCCCAGTCATCACCAGCTGAATCAGTGGCGCTGCAGAGGACACTGAGGCACAAGAAACATGCACGAAGAGGAGGCCACTCAACCGGGCACTACTTGCTAGGCACCAACTCTATGCCAGCCATTGGGGTGGGTTCTGAGAACGCAGTGATCAGTAAAACATTCTCCTTATGGAGTTCTGGCCCTCAGGGTGGAGATAATTATTCAGGTGATCATAAAAGTCGATATAAGATGACAACATGATACATATTAGAAGACAAGGATATATGTGGGTTCTGAAAACAAGATGCAAGAGGACCTGACCTTCCCCGTGGGGTCAGAAGCCGGGGCACCATCCTGGAATCAGAACTCTGAGCCTCCAGGTTAAAACTGTGCAAATCTCCCCATGTTCTCCACCTCCCTTAGAATTTCAAGTAACATGACCTTCCCTTTGGGGGCATCCAAAAAACACGTGCCTGAGTCCACGTGGCTGAATTGTGACTGTCCAGTGATTCATCTGCCAATATCTGGCTCAATTCCTAGAATTCTCCTTGGACTTTCTGGCAGTAAAATGGGTATAATAGAGTCCTACTGAAAGCACACTGTGAAGATTAAGGAATAACTGTAAAGCATTTGAGCACCTGGAAACATAAAGCAATCATGGCCCCAAGCTAGCAGAGATTTATTCCCAAGTTTCTTCACTAATCAACCTCAGAAAAACGTGAAGGAATGAGGTACGAGGGCTCTGTGTGTCTGCGTATGTATGTGTGCGCATGTGTGTACATCTAATAAATAAAACTCAGCTGCACAGTTCAGCTGCTCTCTTGTGACCTTCTGTGGTTGCAACAAAGGGGCATTTCGAGGGTTCCACAAAAGAATTCTCTTAGGGAAATCTGGCCTCCTAATAGATGGCAGAGAGTATTCTTTAATCCTGAATAGCTTTGTCAGCAATAGGCAAATTCAACAAGACAGTTACCCTGAAAACTCAGTGTGTAGAAAAAGCAATAACATATGGAGACAGAAAAGTGTTTTTATTATCTTTCTCTGGAGCTTGCATAACATGTGCTACGTGTCGCTCTCCCAAGAGCATGTGGGAAGATAGAAGGGTTGGGGGGGGCCCCCAGGGAGTCAAGCAGGCCACTTAATATAGCCCTATTCAGTCAGGTGGTTGTGTTATGCAAACTCGCACACTGAAAACATTCTTTTCAACCTTTAAAACATGACATTCAAAACACCATTGTAATAAGATCCAGAAGATTTAAATAGATAATGCCTCTGATTTAATTTAACAAAAAACAAAACACTTTCAAAACTAGATTTATTCTAGGAACACCTTTGATTAAATCTGACTTGCTTCTCATAGCCATTTGACTATTAATCAAACTGTAAAAGATAACTGTTTTTACAAATATATGCTTTCCTGGTCCATCTGGATGTCTTTCTTTCCAATACTCAAATATTTCACATTTACAAGACAATTTAATAAGAAGAAGATGTGCTTACATTTTGCTTTCTATGTGTCCAGCAACTTCCAGAATCCTTGGGTATCTTGACCCATTTACTACTTTCAACAGCTTTCTAAGGAAGATGTGATCTTTACTTCCATTCACAGATGAGGAAATTGAGGCACAGAGAGGTTAAGCAGCTTACCCTCCATCACAGAACTGACAAATAATACAGTCAGCATTTGAATCCACGCATGTGGATGCCAGCATCCACGTTCTTACCCTCTCTGCCATATTTTCTTTCTAAGGCTTATTAGGAAGAGAGATGGCTGGCAGTAACTGCAAGTGTCTTGGAATAGGTTGGAAAAATAGAGTATTTCTTGAGGCCTTCCATACGTTAATTTTTAAAACTCTTGTTTAGCTAGATGGTTCATGATAAGGTGGCCACAAGTTATCAGCAAACTAAATGTCATAAAAGAACCATGGATGGCTCATTCGTACCACCTAAGTCAGAATATGCAATGAAAGCAAGGAGGAGAAAATGTTTGAGAAAACTATCTTCAGAGAAAAAAAGCGATAAGTTAAAATTGACTCCCGGAGGTAAAAAGACTCTACTCTTTGCAATTTACCCAAGTGCTTGGAGGTGACTTAACAATTCCCAGCCTACGCTCAGATCTGAGTTTAAAAGTGCTTCTTTTAGCAGCTCTTGCAGGATAAATTATGACTTCAAAGTAGAAATGTCTCCATTCACAAAATGGGTCGCTGACAAGAGCTCTAGGGTATGAAGAAGCTATAACAAGCAAAGAAATATGGCAACAAGAAAAATGAATTTTTAGCCCAGATTCTGCTTCCACTTATCTCTTTCACACTTTATTACAGTGAGCCTCAGTCTCCCTCCCATCACGGTGGGAGGAGCACAGGAAAGGGAGCGGACTCAGCTAAAGCCCAAGGGTCTGGTCCACACAGAATGATGCTGGGAACAGCAGAGGCATCATGTATGTCTCCCAAGGCCTGGGTGGCCTTTGCAGTGAGAGCTGCTGGCCTGAGGCTGCATCATCGTGGCTGACCAACACTTGAAGACCAAGCCTGGGGCTGGGAGCCTGGGCCAAGTACAACACAGAAATACCCTAAGGGAGCTTCCCATGAAGTCTTTCTGAGACAAGAGATTCCAGGTCAGTTGAGGATCTGCACTGGCCTGCAGTTCTTGCTGTGTAACGCTGGCCACCTCTGCATCAGGACGGACAGGAACAGCCAGCGCTGACATTTTTCAGTGGCACACACGGAAATAGCTTTAGAAGTGCCAGTGTCTACAGTGTGGGTTTCTGGGCTTTATCTCTTTCCAGCCTGGCACTGCAGCTCTTTCTGAGCATTGGAGCGTAGCTGGAATTCACACCAGTTGGCTGAGGTGCTGACAGCTAATCTAGATCTTACCATCGTCCTCCTTTACCCGCCCAGGGCAAGAACTTTCTCTTATCCCAACGCCCAAGAAAGAAAATTTGGTGAAACAGTGCTCCATTTCATGACGTCCTGGGTCAGAGAAAATTTGTGAGAATTCCCAAGAAACCATGTCCTGCCTGTTGATGTCACTCCATAAAAATCATAACCACCTCCAGACCGGGCTTTGTGCCAAGCACTTTAGTACATCCTCACCTCTAACGTGGGAAAGGGATATTTTTGTTCCTGTTTCAAAGATGAGGAAACAAGGCACAAAAGGGTCATGGTGTGCCCTGCCCTAAAAGGTGCAAGGGTCAGGGGTCAAATCTTGAGAATTTGCTCTGAAGTGGTACATTTCTTCCAAGACATGCCAAATGCATTCCCCCACCTTGCTCTGCTCCCCACTTGCCACACCCCTGCTTTTCTCCAGCCAAGGTACCTGCCTCAAGGTCACTGGGTAAGGCAGTAGAAAGAAAACATGATCTGATCAGTGACTCAGTTCTGCAAGGCAACTGGTGTGACGGGAAAAACCTTCTTTTAGAAGAAGAGGACTTCCTTGGTGGGACAGTGGCCAATGCAGGAGACACAGGTTCGATCCCTGGTCTGGGGAGATTCCACGTGCTGCAGAGCAACTCAGACCGTGTGCCACAACTACTGAGCCCGCATTCTAGGGCCCACAAGCTGCAACTGCTGAGCCCATGTGCCACAATCACCACAACTGCTGAAGCCTACGCGCTCTAGAGCCACACACCACGGCTACTGAACCCACAGGCTGCACTTACTGAAGCCTTCTCAGCCAGAGCCTGGGCTCTGCAACAGGAGGAGCTACTGTAGTGAGAAGCCTACGCACCGCAACAAAGTGTAGCCCCTACTAGCTGCAACTAGAGAAAGGCACAGTGATGCAGACCCAGTGCAACCAGAAACAAACAAATAAAATTTTTAGAAAAAGAACTAAGAAGACGCTTCTCCAAAGAAGACATCCAGAAGGTCAAACAGCACATGAAAACATGGTCAACATCACTAATTATTAGAGAAAAGTGAAAGGGTTAGTTGCTCAGTCATGTCCGACTCTTTGTGACCCCATGGACTGTAGCCTGCCAGGTTCCTCTGTCCATAGGATTCTCCAGGCAAGACTACTGGAGTGGGTTGCCATTTCCTTCTCCAGGGGATCGTCCCAACCCAGGGATCAAAGCCAGGTCTCTTGCATTGCGGGCAGATTCTTTATTATCTGAGTCAAGAGGGAAGCCCACACAATTATTAGAGAAATGCAAATCAAAATTACAATGAGGTATCACCTCATACCAGTCAGAATGGCCATCATCCAAAGTCTACAAACAATAAATGCTGGAGAGGATGCGGAGAAAAAGGAACCCTCTTGCACTGCTGGTGGAAATGTAAATTGATAGAGCCACTATGAAGACCAGTATGGAGATTCCATAAAGAACTAAAAATACAACTACCATATGATCCAGCAGTCTTACTCCTAGGAATATACTCCTACTTCTGGATAAAACCATAATTTAAAAAGATATTTAATACATACACCCCAATATTCATTGCAGAACGATTTACAATAGCCAGGACATGGAAGCAACCTAAATGTCCGTTAACAGAGGAACTGATAAAGATTTGGTACCTACATACAATGGAATATTACTCAGTCACAAAAAGAAAGAATACCATTTATAACAACATGGATGGACCTAGAGATTATCATACTGAACGAAGTAAGCCAGGCAAAGACAAATATCACGTAACATCACCCATATGTGGAATCTGATTTTTTAAAAATGATACAAATAAACTTATTTACAAAAAGAAATAGACACAGATTTCAAAGCAAACATGGTTACCAAAGGGGAAACATGGCAGGGAGGTATGAATTAGGAGTTTGTGATTAACACACACACTGCTATCTATAAGATGCATAACCAACAAGGACCTGCTGAATAATGCAAGGAACTCTGCTCAGTATTCTGTAATGACCTATATGAGTAAAGAATCTAAAAAAGAATGGATATATGGATAACTGAATCACTTTGCTGTACACCTGAAACTAACACATTGTAAATCAACTATTCTCCATTACGAAGTTTTAAAAAAGAAAACAAATCAATAAAATGAGATTTGGGCGAAAAAAAGAAAAGGGAGGGGAGAGTCTGTTAGCATGATTTAACATTTCCCTTCCTGTCATCCTGCCTCCCCGCTCCACTTTCGCTGGTAAACTAAGAAACAATACAAAGCCAACACCCCCAACTCTTCCTGCAATCCCGATTTAGCCAGAAAAACACTGAAATCAGACCCAGCTCTCTGGGAACAGAATATTGACAAGAAAGAGTGGAAAGAGTTAGCTGGGAGCCCAGTGAGGGGGAAAAACTGGAGGCATCAAGAGAAACAGAAATGAAAACAAGAGTGAGTTCTTTTATCTCTACTAATACACATTGTCAAGATATACATATGGGGAAAAATAGACAAGAAAAGGAAAGAACGAGGAAACTTTTTGTAACTGTGTCTCTTCGGTGGAAAGACAAGCCACTGGCAGTCAGAGCTGATGCTCTGGTCTT
Source organism: Oreotragus oreotragus (assembly GCA_006410675.1). Classification (NCBI taxonomy): domain Eukaryota; kingdom Metazoa; phylum Chordata; class Mammalia; order Artiodactyla; family Bovidae; genus Oreotragus; species Oreotragus oreotragus. The sequence goes on from SJYX01000851.1 coordinate 427,317, forward strand.
GGTTGTGTGACACTGGCCAAGACTCTGCCTGCTTCTGGCTTTCCTTTCCCAGTCTGGTCAAGCCGTAATCCAAACAAACATTCGCTCAGTTCCTCAATCCACTGGCACCTACCCATCCCAAACTGCTCCTACACTTTATGTCCATGACATACAAAGAAGCAAAAGGGAAAGGCGAAAACTGCTATGCTTTAGTTCAGTTCAGTCGCTCAGTCGTGTCCGACTCTTCGCGACCCATGAACCACAGCACGCCAAGCCTCCCTGTCCTTCGCCAACTCCCGGAACATTAGTCACCTGCTTTCTTGTTCAAAGACTTTTATTTTAATACTCAGGAAATAATTTAACAGTCATCTTTACATATTAACACACACACAAATGCTTTCCCTGTACTTTTTGAAAAATTTTGCCTGTACTGACATTCAAAAAATAAATGAGTAGGTGATATACTGTAAAATTACTACTGCTGGGGTTCAATTCTGCCATCGTTAACTATAGTCAGGCAGGACACAGACAGAGCTGACTAGGCATGCAGACTTGTCAAAAATAATGCAAATTTCACTTTCAGGAAGAGCACAAATCATTTCCCTCAAAGGAAACAATGACTGGGGGACTTATCTTACCTTTTTCTCTCTTTCTAGAAATTAGGAAACAATCTAGGCACAATCATCAAGTCTGAGGACACATCCTCAGAGTACATTCTTGCTTAGCTATGAGACCATCACCCACAGTTTCTGTTAAACACACACTCTGTAGAGGAGACAGGCATAACTATGGTGCTTTGTATCAAAGTGAGTCTTTCTACAGTTAATTGGAACTTTGAAAATTCTCTGAACTCTGTGATTAATTTTTGATGAGAGCAGAAAACTCAAAAAATGGTAGATGATGTTCATATACTCTACCTTCACCTACAAGATGCGACGTGGAGAAATGCAAGGAGTTGCTAATAACCTCCAGTGACATGTTCTTTATTTAATGCACTCAGCTACTTAATTAGTATGCCAATATCAATCTTTAAAAGAGCTGTGTGCAAAGTCAGCAGGGGGTCTGAGTCCTGATGTTATTTTTCCCACAGCTGAATAAATGATTTTCCCTACCACCACCACACTCGTAGGCTTGTCCTCATTAGTATGTATGAAATGAGTGGAATAAGCATCGGGAGATTTATACTATAGCATACCCAACTTAATTAATAAGAAAAGGAGCCAACGTTGAGAGGAGGAAGTACAGGTTCACAGGTTCCTATACTTCGGTGTGATTAATAATATAAATCCATCATAAGGAGACTCTAAAAGTGCCTTGTGCATTTTCTCTGTTTAACTATTAACCAAACTTCAATAACTTACAGATGTTCAGGTGCTATGATTCTCAGGTAGAGTTTGCAATTTAATCATAACATATCCTTAGCATCCCTACCCCACATCCAACTCAGTCATTCAGGGAATAGTAAGTGAGTGGCCACCCTGGCCACTGTGCTGTGTACATGGGACACAGAAATGAACAAGAAGAACCAGATTTTTAGGTAACTTTCAGGTAAGTAGAAGAATGCATGCATGCTCAGTCACACCCCACTCTTTGTGACCCCATGGACTGCAGCCCTCCAGGCTCCTCTGTCCATGGAGACAAAGATATAAATAAATGTGATACAGGGAGGGGGGCTGCTGGAAGGGAGATATATGTATAAATTGCTAAAAAAAAAAAAAAAAAGCCTCAGGCAATGACACTAGGGAGAACAGAGCATAGAGGGAAGGTAGCTGGAGACAGTTTCACAAAGGAGTAACGATTTGAAGGACACGTGTCCATCTCGGCCCTTGATGCCATGAAGGCAGGATTAAGTCTTGTCCGCCAGTGTATGCCTGCACCTAGGACAGAGTATGTGCACAACAGGATGTTCTAAATGAGCCAACTCTAAGTTAGAGTAAGTCCACCAGGCACAGAAGGATGTGACAGCATCTCAGGGCCGGCACACAGGCAAGGGTCAAACAGTTCTTGTATGGTCTGAGAATCACAAATAACTTGTTACAGTGGAGAATGTGGTTTGAGTGAGGAAGCGATGAAAAGTGGGACTGGGAAGGGATGATAAAAATCCTCGCTTATAAAACTGGGTAAAATAAATGGCCACCTTCCAAGAATTTTTACTCCACTAAAACCCAGAGGCATATCAGAGCTCATGTCAACCTCATACATAAATAAAACAAAATGCCAGCAGTGCCTTGATAGCCATCCTGCGTTGTTCCTTGACCTGTTTACACGGCCAAAAGAAAACAGAGAGGAATCTCAACAACAAAAGCATATTTCTTTCAGTTTGGAAAACCGAAAAAGTTCTGGAGGTGGATAGTGTCGCTGGTTGCACAACAACGTGGATGCACTTAATGTCACTGTGTTGTACACTGAGAATGATTTAAATGGTGAATTTTATGCTATGCATATTTTACCACAGTAACAAAATATTTTTTGAGTACCAATGATGCACAATACACACAGATTTTATTTAGAATTTTGGTAATGCTTTGACACCAAGCTCACTGCAGTTAGTTCATTATTTTTTATTGAGACACACAATCTTAGAGGAAAGCAATCCTAAATATTCATTGGAAGGACTGGGGCTAAAGCTGAAGCTCTAGTATTTTGGCTACCTGATGTGAAGAACTGACTCATTGGAAAAGACCCTGATGCTGGGAAAGATTGAGGGCAGGAGGAGAAGGGGATGACAGAGGATGAGATGGTTTGATAGCATCACTGACTCAGTGGACCTGAGTTTGAGCAAAATCTGGGAGATAGTGAAGGACAGCCTGGCGTGCTGCAGTCCCTGGGATCGCAAAGAGTCAGACACAACTGAGCGACTGGACAACAACAACAACTTCCACACAAGCCTTGAGTATACAGTTCAATGCATTTTTCACATGTGAACACACCAGTACCCAGAGCAAGTCCCCACAGCAAGGTGTAGACAACTGCCAGCACTCCGGAAGGCTCTCTCTTCTCCCCAGGCACTCTCCACAAAGCTAACTGCAATCCTGCNTATTTAGAATTTTGGTAATGCTTTGACACCAAGCTCACTGCAGTTAGTTCATTATTTTTTATTGAGACACACAATCTTAGAGGAAAGCAATCCTAAATATTCATTGGAAGGACTGGGGCTAAAGCTGAAGCTCTAGTATTTTGGCTACCTGATGTGAAGAACTGACTCATTGGAAAAGACCCTGATGCTGGGAAAGATTGAGGGCAGGAGGAGAAGGGGATGACAGAGGATGAGATGGTTTGATAGCATCACTGACTCAGTGGACCTGAGTTTGAGCAAAATCTGGGAGATAGTGAAGGACAGCCTGGCGTGCTGCAGTCCCTGGGATCGCAAAGAGTCAGACACAACTGAGCGACTGGACAACAACAACAACTTCCACACAAGCCTTGAGTATACAGTTCAATGCATTTTTCACATGTGAACACACCAGTACCCAGAGCAAGTCCCCACAGCAAGGTGTAGACAACTGCCAGCACTCCGGAAGGCTCTCTCTTCTCCCCAGGCACTCTCCACAAAGCTAACTGCAATCCTGCTTTCTAGTTGAAGAACCCTTTTTCTTCCTTTGAATACCCTTGTTCATCCCTCACTTTCTCCTGATTTTACTCTGTAGATTTTTGTGCCAATTGTTGGCACTGATGTTGTTTTCTATTACCGTATAGTCATCACAAACTTACTGACTTAAGTCTAAAGCAACACAAACGTATTCTCTCTCAAAGCCCAGGGGTTGAAAGTCCAGGCATGCGTTAGTTGGGCCCTCTGGGCTCCCCTGGTAGCTCAGCTGGTAAAGAACCCACCTGCAATGCAGGAGACCCCGGTTCAATTCCTGGGTCAGGAAGATCTGCTGGAGAAGGGATAGGCTACCCACTCCAGTGTTCTTGGGCTTGCCTCATGGCTCAGACAGTAAAGAATCCGCCCACAATGCGGGAGACCTGGGTTCAGTCCCTGGGTTGGGAAGATCCCCTGCAGATGGGAAAGGCTACCCACCCCAGTATTCTGGCCCAGACTGTATAGTCCATGTGGTTGAAAAGAGTCGGACATGACCGAGTGACTTTCACTTTCACTTTGCTCAGGACATTGCCAGGTGCAGTCAAGATGTAGACCAGGGCTGCTGTCTGCGTGGAGATGCGGAGCCCTCTTTCCAGCTCACTGCTTGGCGGCTGACTTCACTTCTTACAGCTGAATTCCTGAGGTTCCTGGTTTCTTACAAAGTGTCAGCCAGGGAAGGCTCTTAGTTCTTAGCTCCTAGAGAGCACCCTCAGGCCCTAGCTATAGGGCTTTCTCCTTTTCCAGCAGGGCACCTTCCTTCTTCAAGGCCAGGAGAATAAATCTGCTGCTGCTCCTTCTCATCTCCTGTAAGGGCTCACTGGATTAGCTTACCCCCAGTCAAGAGCATTTCCCTTTTTGATTCAGTCAAAAATCAGCTGATGTGGAGCATTAACCATGTGTGCAAAATCTCTTTTGCCATAAAACATAACCTAATGATGGGAGTAGTGTCCCGTGCTAGTCACAGCCCCATCCACACTTGGGGAAGGGACTGTATATGGCATACACACCCAGGGTAGGAGACTTGGGGCCGTCTTAGAATTCTGCCTGCCACAGTCGCTTTTCAAGTCATCTCACCTAATGGATAAGGCAACGAAACAATTATTTTTCTATGGAAGACATGATAGAAAACACAAAGGAAAGGAAAATAAAAGGTGCAATGCCATTTGCTATTATAACCAGACATAATCACTCTTAGCACTTTAGTAAATCTGCTTCCGGGATTTTCCTAAGCATTATAAATATACACATATGGGTATTTATAGAAGGGAGATCTCACTGTGTAGACTGTTATTTATTTAAATTGAGTTTTCAGGCTGGTTCTTCACTGTGCTTGTGGAGACCTATTTTCATCTTCTGGGGTTTAACATACATTGCTGAGCAGCCCTACATTTATCTATGCAATATACTTGTATATATATGTATATACATATAATTCTAAATGCTGCCCAGCCAGAATGTGCAACATATCAGCAAAGTATCCAAAAAGTCCTTCTTTCCAGGGGGCAAACATAGAGCAAATGATCCAGGAAGCATCTTCTTCACCTTACAGGTTTGCCCAACGGAGTTTTATCGATTGGTACAGGGGTCCCAATCTTTTTGGCACCAGGGACAAGTTTCATGGGAGATAACTTTTCCCCAGCTTGAGGGGTGGGGTAGTGGGTGGGGACAGTTCAAACAGTCATGTGAGCAATGGGGAGTGACAGGTGAAGCTTCACTCACTAGCCTACCACTCACCTCCTGCTGTGGCACCCTGCTGTGGCACCCAGCTCCTAACAGGCTGTAGACCAGTACCCACGTGAAGCCCCTGGGATGGCAAGAAGTGCAATGAATGAGCAGGTCAATGAGGTATGATAGAACTCATTTGTTACTAATTATTTTTCTCTTTTTCAACCTGTAGTGGTAACTGGGCTTTCATATAATAGGACCACTTAGGCCATCGGCACATAGGTTGGCCAAGGTGACTCATCTTGGCCACAAAATAGGAGTGAAGGTGATGTGTGCCAGGGCATGACAAGAACAGCTCCCTGACTGGTGATGTTGGCTTCACCAGCTCCTCAAGCTCGTGAGCTGCTTCAGGATGGCAACTGTGTCAGCAGGGTCCCTGGACGACTAGCAGGGCAGGCCCTCCCCTGTGAGCTCACACTGCACAAGGAACTAAGTGTTGGGGACTTCCCTGGTGGACCAGTGGCTAGGATTCTGCACTCCCAACGCAAGGGACTGGGGTTCGATCCCTGGTCAGGGAACTAGGTCCCACATGCCGCAATGAAGAGCTTGAGTGTCGCAACTACAGATCGTGAGTGTCACAGATAAGACCTGGTACAGCCAACTAAATGAATGAATTTTTTAAAACAGAAATGAAATGCTGTATGAAGCCACTAAGGGTTGTTTCTTACTGCAGCATAATCTAGCCTTACCTGAATAATACAAAAGGTAAAATGTGAGAAGAGCTTTTTTATTTTTGTACATTGGAGCAGATTCAAGTTTATGCCTATTAAAATACCTCTCCCACTAACTTGCATTCTGATGTGTTTTTGTTCCAATGGAAGGGAGTAGGTAAAGGAAACGTGGATGTACTGAATGGTGCACACGGGGGCCTGTCCTCGGAGTGAATGTCTTCCTTCACGTGTGACTTGGTAGAAAAAAAAAAAAAAAACAAAACTGAGAACAGCAGATTATCACACTGGGGCTGGCAGGAGGAAGGGCTGAAGTGCCTGTCCTCCTCAGTAAGTGTGTACCCACTGCTAATTTGTCAGCTTAGTTAGGATCTGAAAATGAATGTATCTCAACACATATCCAAGCTGTGAAAGTCTAATTCCACCAGCATTCACCCTTCAAAGTAGGACAACATAAAAAATTACTTTAAAAATACATGAGTAAGTCTTTATGTACATTTAATTAGCCCTTTGAAGTTATGTCTAATTTAATTAGCAAAGGGTAGAGTCTCCTAACTTACTGCTGTGGCCAGTTACAATTCCAGGTGGCCAAGACAGGTATGAATCATGATATTTGCTATTAATATAAAAAGAAAACAGGTACAAACAAAAACCCAGAACAAAACCAGTTCTTTTTAACATAATGAGGAGAGATGAGATTTTTTAGCAGAGAGCAAAAATAATGTTTTAGACAAACTACAATCTAGATTCTAGTCAGGTGGCACAGTATTGTATTGGATAATGAACTCAGCGCCTGCCCCCAGCATCCATCCCCTCTCTTTGACTCACCTTTCTGATTTTCTCCCATGAACCCTTGTGCTTTGAAGGAGTGAATGCGTCCTGTTCCTACTAGGTATATAGCTCAAGCCTAAAATAATCAGTGTGATCCCCTTCCCTGGCTACAGTAATTGGCTCAGGTAAGGAGAAGGCAATGGCACCCCACTCCAGTACTCTTGCCTGGAAAATCCCATGGATGGAGGAGCCTGGTAGGCTGCAGTCCATGGGGTCACTAAGAGTCGGACACGACTGAGCGACTTCACTTTCACTTTTCACCTTCATGCATTAGAGAAGGAAATGGCAACCCACCCCAGTGTTCTTGCCTGGAGAATCCAGGCAGAGCCTGGTGGGCTGCCGTCTATGGGGTCACACAGAGTCGGACGCGAATAAGCGACTTAGCAGCAGCAGCATGGATGGACAATATGAGAGTCAGTAAGACCAGGGGAGATGCTTTCTGCACCTTCCAAAGAGAAGGAAATGGCAACCCACCCCAGTGTTCTTGCCTGGAGAATCCAGGCAGAGCCTGGTGGGCTGCCGTCTATGGGGTCACACAGAGTCGGACGCGAATAAGCGACTTAGCAGCAGCAGCATGGATGGACAATATGAGAGTCAGTAAGACCAGGGGAGATGCTTTCTGCACCTTCCAAGAGAGAAGCATCCTTGCCCTTTTCTGAGAGCTTCTGAATATGACCATCTCTCTGGCTGTTTCCAAGGATACATGTGAAAGCAAGCATCCTATGAATTTGTCAGCAGCTCAACTACCACCACGAGGCAAGACCAGCCCCAGGATAAATCCACCATACTGGTGGGCAAAGAAAAAAAGTGGTGAGAAACCTGATGACATTAATGAACCACTGAATTAAAGAATCCCTCAGAGTTCTGTCCTACCTGTAGGCTGCCAGCTCTACAGACCAACGAATATGCTTCTAATATTTCCTTAAGCCAGCTTTTGTTGGGCTTTTGAGTCCTTGTATCTAACACACACTTAAACAAATATAATTACAAATTGATTGGAAACCCAGCTGCCCGAAGACCTAGATGAAACCCAAAAATCATAACGTAGTTGCCCATTTCAAAGCAATGGTTTTAAGCAGAAAAGTCTAAGCTTTCTAAGATGACAGATCATAGTAAGTTACTCTTGCAGTTCCAATTATTTTGAACAAAATGGTAAACTGTGAATAATTTTAGACATGGTCTTTCTAGTGGCTTTTGAGTAAAAAGGTGTGATCAGGAAGAGAATAAGAGATTTTTTTTAAAAAAGAATATAGATCTGGCAATAAAAACAACACATTTTGCTTACTGTATATCTGACAGTATCCTAGGCAGTAGACAAAGTAACTCACTTACTCTTCATAATAATTGCATAATACTATTACATTTATCTCCATTTTTTTCAGAGAAGAAAACAGAAACATCAGAGGTTAAGCATGGTGCCCCTGTCCCAGGTCCCGTAGCTCATAAGAGCTGCAACTCAAGGGCTCCCCTGGGGGCTCAATGGTAAAGAATCCACCTGCCAGTGCAAGAGACATGGGTTTGATCCCTGGCCCAGAAAGATTCTACATGCCTTGGAGCAACTAAACCCGTGTGCCATAACTGCTGAGCCTGTGCTCCAGAACCCAGGAACTGCAACTACCGAAGCTGGTGCACCCTGGAGCCCACCATAAGAGAAGCCCCTGCGATGAGACGCCCACGCGCTTCCGTGAAGAGTGGCCCGAGCTCAGCGCAACCAAAGCAAAGTCCATGCAGCAACAGAGACCCAACGCAGCCCACATAACAAATAGGATTTGTTTTAAATGCTGCAACTCAAGCCAGAGGTTGGCTCCAGCGCTGGCCCGCCACCTCTGCTGCTCCTGCCTTTTCGGTCCTTAATTTAAAGCCTTCATTGAGATTTCCCACTGGGATCCTGGGTGCTGTCTGCGTACCCTTTGTCTGTAACTTCCTTTGAAACAGCATGAGACATAACTAGGGTTCATCTGAACGAAGCACGATGTTCAGACAGGGACATACCTGGCAGAGCTAAGTAGACAGTGTTTGAAGTGATTCATGCCAAGGAATTAGGTAAACAGAGGGAGTTCTCCTGCCAGTTACTTGCACAGACTTCGCCACCACCTACTAACCTGTTGATGTCACTGACAGCCAAAGTTTTTCTCTGTAAACAGATCTGATCTCTCTTTCTCACTCCTCTTTACAGACAAGGATATGATATGAGGACAAAAAAGCACCTATTTGGAAGAGGACATATATATATATATATATATATATATATATATTTTTTTTTTTTTTTTGCTTACATGGTAACCTTGTTAGTTAAATTGAATCCAGCTATAAAAGTTTACAAAACAAAATAATGCATTAAAATGTCTGACAGTAGAAATGGATGCTCTTATTGTTTTCATTGTACATGTAAACCATGAACTCCATGAGNTATATATATATATTTTTTTTTTTTTTTTGCTTACATGGTAACCTTGTTAGTTAAATTGAATCCAGCTATAAAAGTTTACAAAACAAAATAATGCATTAAAATGTCTGACAGTAGAAATGGATGCTCTTATTGTTTTCATTGTACATGTAAACCATGAACTCCATGAGTTACATGAGACAGTCTTTATTAAGCTCTTTCTGCATCATCAGTAATCCTGGGTAAGGGACTAGAGAAAACAACAAAACATGTCTGTGGATGGTTACTCTTTTAAAATATTCACTTATATTTTTTTCTCTTTGTTTCTCATTTTATCCTAGTAAACCTCTCCCATCCCACCCCATTCCAACACCAGATCAGATCTCCATTCATTCAGGAGAAGCACACAATAGAGGAGAAAACAGGGCAAACCACAAGCTTTTGTGTCTTTGTTTTATAAAAGCCCCAACCTATGGGGAGAGATTCTCTATTCATATCCTGAAGAAATAAGAATGGAGCCATTCCTCTCAACTCTCCCAGTTCCCGGGGCTTGGGGAAGCGTAGAAGAGGCGGAGGCCCAGGACCCGTCCCAAGGGCAGAGAGCTGCGCCTTGCATTAAGCAGCCCTCTAGGAAGGCTGCCAGCCCCCAGAGGGATGGCTACATTGTGCACACTGACAGAAATATAAGCAGCCTTCATGAAGATTCCTGGGCTCCCAGCATGACATGGGAACAGCAGACCATTAAAGCTGAGGACAGAGGCGACAGGCTCTCAGGCTTACCCTGTCTGGAGCGCTAACAGAGGGCCCAGTGTCCCCTGCCTCCCCAATCCTCGGCTCTGCGGAAGCTCCCAGAACCGTGGCACGGTGCCAGAGGAGGGATGAGAGAAGCCCAGGGGGAACTAAAATTTAGTTGTGTTTTGCTTGTTGGCTCATTTTTCCACAGGCTTCTCAGAATGGGCACATCATAGTCAGTTCTCAAGTTGAGCTACAGAAAGTGAGAAGTATTACTTGTGCAGCAGAGTTCGGGGTGTGGACCCTGTGGCTGCTAAAGAGAACTCCATTCCCTGCTCTAAGAGTTTATAATATTCTAGTACCCAGAATACTGAGACAAGATGAATCTGAGACCAACAAACACAGGACGTAGCTTACATGATGACAGTGTGGTGTAGGAGATGTGATTTGGAGCTAGGGACCCAAAAGAAGCTCTCTGGAGAAGGTGGGTAGCTGACACGGTAACACAGCAGAGGGTGTCACAGCAGGATGTGCAGGGCTGGGGGCAGGCTCTCCAGGCCATGGGGCAGAAGGAGCCAGGGTGGAGAGTGAGCATATACATTCAACAGCGACAATGAAAAGGAGATAATCTAACCAAATAAGTTGAGGGAATAGTGGATAACTAGAAAAATAAAGGTGGGCAGTCCTGTAGAAGGTCTTGAGAGCCTGGCTCAAGTCTGTACAACACAGGCAACAAAAGTCTCCAACTAGACTGTGAAATCGTTTTTTAAAAATTATATTCCAAGGATCCGCCTTGCAATGCAGGGGACATGGCTTCAGTCCCTCATGGATGAACTAAGATCCCACCTGCAGAGGAGCAACTAAGCCTGGGCACCATAGCCACTGAGCTTGTGCACTGCAGTGAAAGATCCCGCCTGACGCAACTAAGACGCAATGCAACCAAACAAATAAATGAATATGTTAAGATTTATATTTTAAGATGAACATGAAATTGATATAAAAGATTATTGATAGCCATAACGGGGCTTCCCTGTGGCTCAACCGTAAAGCATCTGCCTGCAATGCAGGAGACGTAAGAGATGCAGGTCAGGAAGATCTCCCAAAGGAGGGCACGGCAATCCACTCCAGTATTCTTGTACGGGAAATCCCATGGACAGAGGAGCCTGACAGGATACAGTCCATGGGGTCACAAAGAGTCAGACACAACTGAAATGACTTAGCAAGTAATGTTACAGGCCCAAATTGTGCAATACATTCTGGCTTGTTTTTTAAGCTGCTGTTCACCTCAGTCCCACTGGAAATGGGTTGTCTTGGTTTGGGCTGGGAAAGAATTACAGGAGTGAAGAGAAAACAAGCGTTTCCATCCTCAGAATGTTTCATTCTTGTAACATAACGTTCAGAGCTACTGCTGTTTTATGTCTTCTGACACTTTGACGCACTGCTGCACAAGGCAGCTAGGAAGACAAACAGAGCTAATTGTAGGAACAAAGCCACCTCAGAGTGCTTGCATCTGTTAGGGAAGGAAGAGAGAATTCATACAGAAATAAGCAAGATTTGTGCAAAAATTACCTCTGGAACATGAAATATATTCAAAAGGATTCAAGGAATTGCTTCAAAAAATAGCAGTCTATAGAAGGAGAGTCCCGGGTTCAAATCCTGATCAGTCACTTAAAGACCACGTATAGCCTTGAGTATGTTACTTGCAAGACTGGCCCTTATGACCTGGGGAAAATTAGAAACAGGTGGCCCTCTAGGCAGATGAAACTCCCAAGAAGGCAGAGGGCCCATATTCGACCCACACCCTCCCACTCACATGACTAGGTACCCACGTGCAACGAACAATCCCCACAGCTGTACACAGTGGCTCTATGACCCGAAATCTCAGAATTTTCTTTGTCTACTGAAAGAATCTTATGGGGCTGTTTGGAGGATTACATGGCTACAGAGCAAACACAGAAAGTGTGCTGCAAGTCTTTACTATTATTACTCATTTTTATTTATCTAAATCTTTCCTATTTTAGGGCAGAGGTGAGCAAACTACCCAGCCCACCACCTGCTTTTCTACAGTTGGACAGGTAAGAATTGTTCTTATAGTTTTCACTGGTCGAAAACAAAAGAATATTTTCTGACATGAAAATCATTGGTGTCTAGTCGTTAAGTCATGTCCAGCTGTGCAACCCCACGAACTGTGGCCCGTCAGGCTCCTCTGCCCATGGAATTCTCCAGGCAAGAATACAGGAGTGGGAAGACGTTCCCTCCTCCAGGGGATCTTCCGGACCCAGGGAGCGAAGCCATGTCTCCTACGCGGCAGGTGGATTCTTTACCACTGAGCTATATGGGAAAGCGAAAGTTAAGTTGCTCAGTCCCGTCTGACTCTTTGTGACCCCATGGACTGTAGCCTACCAGGCTTCTCCGTCCATGGGATTCTCCAGACAAGAATACCGGAGTGGGCCCTGCCACATATAGCCCTGCTGTATTTCAGCCCTGCCTGAAAATGATATGAAATACAAATCATATTGTCCACAGTAAAGTTCTCCTGGAACACAGCTACTCTCATTCAAGTCTATACTGTTGACAGCTGCTTTTATGGTCCAGCAGCAGAGTTTAGAAGTAGTATCAGAGATGGTAGGGGCCATAAAGCCCAAACTATACTTTCTCTCTGGTCCTTTACAGAAAGGATATGACGGCCTCCAATTTATGCTATTTTTTTTCATCCACTCCAAGATTTGCTCTTCAATTGTTCCCAAGGATTATAATTAAATCAAAATGATTTTCCAAATTCTGGAGCACCAGTTGAATATCATGTTGAAAAAGAAGCATCCTTCTTATCTTTCAAAACACTGCCACCTCTTTTCATGGGTAATGACAATGTGCTTAACATTAGTTCGCCTTCCGATATACAAAGATAGCTGCAGCACTGTGTTGGAGTCAGAGGAAACGTGCCCATAGTGGCTGCCTAAGGGTTCGCTACATGTTAAACAGGTTCAAGTTCGAACCCTGTTTTCTAGTCTACGCAGACAGGTGCCAAGCAAACTTCAGCTGCCGCATGATGCAAACATCTATATAAACAAAGCGAAAAAAATTCAACTGAGCATTGAGATGCTTTATTTGGTGTTTCCAGATATTTGGAAACATCTAGATAACTGACAACATGTTTCACTTTTCATCTGGATTAGGCAGTCAGCCTATTTCAGCTAATGAGGAGAGCCAAATATTATCAAGAGCTGTACTCTAGACACTAACATGGGGAAAGAACCCACTTTCTCCCCAGCTTTTCCAAGATAAGATTCCTATTTGGCTTCATCCTTTTTAGCACATTCACTATTTCCCCCTTTGTTTCTCACCTTCTTTCCAGATCTTTCTTATTTTTTGGCTTTGACTTTCTTTCTAGCACAACCTCTACTGCAAAACTTTTAGAATATCACCTTCTTTTCCCATCTCCAGTCCCTTTTATCCCAAGAACAAAAACGACTGTCTTCATAATAATTGAAATTAGCCATTCAAACTCAGAGTTCAAATCTCTGAAGGTGTACATGGCTTTTCAACTGCCAGAGACTGTTTTGTGTCCAGTTGACCAGACTTCATCCATGGAAGGATCCAAGGTCATAAAGACAGCCTTTCATTTACCCATTCATACTTTTTCTATTATTTTCATATGATTTTTAATAGTCTGTTCCATGTTGTAAGTGTATATAATATCTCTATGATATAAAACAGGCTTCTCTGGGCCACTTATTCCCAGTTATGGCAATTACACCCTTTCCTTGACTTTGGCTATTTCAGGAGGTGGTAAGGGTCTACACTGGCCCACAGTCTTCTTTTGTGATAACATGGACCTTGCCAAGACAAACGCAACCCTCTCCCACTGTTCCCCTAAATTCTTGATTGATGCTCTGCCTTTATGAAGTCTTGCTGTGAACACAGCATTTAATCCATGACGCTCCTGTCAGGATGCCTTTTGCACATTCCCAGTGAGAGCTTTTGCATCTCCAAACAACTCTGTAGGATTAGCGGTAGCTCCAGATCACATAAACAGGGATAGCAGCTGCAAAATTGTGAATTTTATTGTCTTTGCTCCTAAGTTGCCAACTTCATGTTTAAAGAAAAAGAATGACAGAAAGAAAACTGAAAATAATTTTAAAATAATTATTGCATGATTTCTGAAGGTGGTGAGGTGTGTTATGTTCATACAAACACTTGGTTTCACTTCTGCTTCAAGATCGCTATGAAAAATACAATTTTCCTGAAATCCTCTATATTTAAAGAAGAAAAAATTATGCTTACAATGCTAAATTGGTCAGCTTAATTTTAATGTCGACCAAGATCATAGAAAACACTAAATATAAAACTCCTAGAAGAAAGTAAATAGTGATGATGAAATAGCAACCAATCTGGTTGTAAAACAGGAAATTCAAGACCCCTTTAACTTGCAGGTAGAATTACATTACAAATTATGCCATTACAAAACATTTCTGTATAGCTAAATTGCCTTCCAACACTCACTAAAGTCAGACTCCCATCCACTAAAGTCAGACCCCACTGAAACATAATCTGGATGCCTGTGGAGTTGTGTGTGTGAGCAGAGTGGAAAAGAAGTACAAGCAAACAGCAGCAATGCTAATATCAGTAATAGCAGCAGCTAAACAGTGGAAATGGTACAATTGTGGAATTTGACCTAATTCTTGATGGAGCAATGACTCTGATTGATAACAACTAAAATGCATCAATATTTCAAGAAGACTTTTGATTCAACTCCCATAAGAAAACGTCCTCCATGTGTAAGTTCAGAACTGTTCTGGACTATGTTGTTACTTATGTTGTTACTATGTTGTTACTTATGCTATGCTGGATTTATGTTGGACTAGTTGTATTTAGATAATACCCTCGAATCACAGTCCCGCCCCCAGGACAGTTATCAGTAGCTCAGTGCCCACATGTAGACTGCATACTTTGAAGAATCTTTCCAAACTACATGACTCAAGAAGTCAATCTAGTTGTGATCAAAGCTGTAAAGAAAAGCCAGCTCCAAGAAAAATTTAGATCAATATTTAAACCTTCGATTTTTAAACTAAAAGACGGTTCCCATATGAAAAAAGAATAGTGTAAAAGGGAGGTCAATAGTTGAGAATTTAATTTGCATTAAAAACAGACCTAAAAGAATTATAGGTCCAATCAGTAAACTAGGTCTCAGTTCACATTTCTCTTTCCAGTGTAATGATGTATTTATTTAACTACCTTCAGACATTCTTTGCACTTGGAAAACAACAAATTTCTATAAACTATTGATGATCCTTCAAAGAAATAAAAGAATAATATGTAACTTTCTTCTCCTATGTGCACTGTGTCTCTGTTCCTGCTGCCTCAAATGAACCCTGGTGCCATCAGTTAAACCAAGCTGCTTCATTTACTCACTATTCCATGTTCTGGGCAGTGTGCTCAGTGCTGCTGCTGCTGCTGCTGCTGCTGCTGCTGCTAAGTCGCTTCAGTCGTGTCCGACTCTGTGCAACCCCATAGACGGCAGCCCACCAGGCTCCACCGTCCCCGAGATGCTCCAGGCAAGAACACTGGAGTGGGTTACCGTTTCCTTCTCCAATGCATGGAAGTGAAAAGTGAAAGTGAAGTTGCTCAGTCGTGTCCAACTCTTTACGACCCCATGGACTGCAACCCACCAGGTTCCTCCATTCATGGGATTTTCCAGGCAAGAGTACTGGAATGGGGTGCCATCACCTTCTCCGGTGCTCAGTGCTAGGGATTTAGAATTAAAAGGCACAGACCCTGCTTTTCCAGATCTCACAAATGAAACAGCCACTATGATAATAGTGTGACACAGATGAGCTGGACAGAGCAGCCCAGCCCTAAGGTAGTGGAAGGAGGAAGGTGGTGGTGGGATGCGCAGAGTAAACAGGCTTTTTCCAGGAATCAAGAAGCAGGAAATAGTGACAGATTTTATTTTCTTGGACTGCATAATCACTGCAGACAATGAATGCAATGAAATTAAAAGATACTTGCTCCTTGGAAGAAAAGCTATGACAGACCTAGACAGCATATGCAAAAGCAGAGACATCACTTTGCCAACAAAGGTCCTTCTAGTCAAAGTTACGCTTTATCCAGTGGTCATGTACAGATGTGAGATTTGGACAATTAAGAAGTGCTGAGTGCTGAAGAACTGATGCTTTCCCACTGTGGTGATGAAGAAGACACTTGAGAGTCCCTTGGACTACAAGGAGATCAAACCAGTCAGTCCTAAAGGAAATCAGTCCTGAACATTCACTGGAAGGACTGATGCTCAAGCTGAAACTCCAATATTTCGGCCACCTGATGCAAAAAGCCAACTCATTAGAAAAGACCCTGATGCTGGGAAAGATCGAAGGCAGGAGGAGAAGGGGACGACAGAGGATGAGATGGCTGGACGGCATCACCAACTCAAGAGACAGGAGTTTGAGCAAACTCAGGGAGATAGTGAAGGACAGGGAAGCCTGGCGTGCTGCAGTCCATNAAAGACCCTGATGCTGGGAAAGATCGAAGGCAGGAGGAGAAGGGGACGACAGAGGATGAGATGGCTGGACGGCATCACCAACTCAAGAGACAGGAGTTTGAGCAAACTCAGGGAGATAGTGAAGGACAGGGAAGCCTGGCGTGCTGCAGTCCATGAGGTCACAAAGAGCCGGACACAACTCAGCGACTGAACAAGAACAACAGGAAGCAGGAACTATGCTGGAAAGCGGGTAGGGTTAGGAGACATTCGGGGAAGGCTGGGAACGTGGTGGGAGACACCCAATAACACTCTTCACCTTGTACTTCTGATCATTCCCCCTCACTAACAATACACTAGGCTATAATGTATTCTTTGAAGATCTGTGTTAATATATATAGGTGCAGAACATTCACTCCAAGTGTTGTTATTATTTTGGCATCTCAGTATGTCCTCCCTGCCTATGGGTGGGATATCAGTTCCAGGATCCCCTCAGACCCAAATCCAGGGATGCTCAAGTCCCTTACACAAAATAGCACAGTTACTTCAGCTCTTGTACCCAAGGATTCCACATTCTAGGATACTGAGGGCCAACCATTTTTTATTTATCTTTTTTTCTATTTACAGACATTTAAACCATTTCCATTGTTCGGGTATTATTTCTGCTGTTAAAACAATGCTGCTGTAAACATTCTTGCCACTCCTCTTTATCCACTTGTGAGAGATATTTTATAAGCAACACATTTAGAAGTGAAAATGTTAAGTTTTAGTGCATGTAAAAATTCAAATTTACTAGATAATTCCAGAATGTTTTCCAAAATGGTTGTATTCCCCCTTCATTGGTATATTGTTTGCTCACACTTTCTCCAATCCTAATGTCATTTCTTAATTATGATGAGTCATAAATGGCATATCACTTTTCTTTCAATTTGTAGAATTCTGGTCATTGATGAAGTTGAATTTTTCTTTCAATACCTGTTTATTTCTTTTGAACTTCTTTTGATAATGATCTGCTTACAACCTTTACAGACTTCTACTTTTTAGTCTTTTTCTTACTGATTTAAAGACATTGTTATAAACTATATTCTGGATATCAATTCAGCCTTTAATATATGATATATACTCCTTCTGCTAGTCCATTTTAACTTCAGAATGTTTCATATTATTTTTTATCTATATATTTTTCTTCACCCTTGTTCTTTAAAATGAACCTGTTTAATAAGTCATATATTCATTAAAATTAGATCACTGGAAAACATACAACATATACTTTGGCCTCAGTGTCAGAGAACTTTGTTACAGATTCAAATTATTTTTAGCATTACTAAACTTATGAAGCAGAAGTGCCCTTTGTAAAAGAGTTCTAACTGGACCATGAATATGACATCTCAACATTTAGTAAAGTGATTTTCCCTAAAGCTTCAGTTCAGTTCAGTCGCTCAGTTGTGTCCGACTCTTTGCGACCCCATGAATCGCAGCACGCCAGGCCTCCCTGTCCATCACCATCTCCCAGAGTTCACTCAGACTCATGTTCATCGAGTCCATGATGCCATCCAGCCACCTCATTCTCTGTCGTCCCTTTCTCCTCCTGCCCCTAATCCCTCCCAGCATCAGGGTCTTTTCCAGTGAGTCAACTCTTCACATGAGGTGGCCAAAGTACTGGAGTTGCAGCTTTAGCATTATTCCTTCCAAAGAAATCCCAGGGCTGACCTCCTTCAGAATGAACTGGTTGGATCTCCTTGCAGTCCAAGGGACTCTCAAGAGTCTTCTCCAACACCACAGTTCAAAAGCATCAATTTTTCGGCGCTCAGCCTTCTTCACAGTCCAACTCTCACATCCATACATGACCACAGGAAAAACCATAGCCTTGACTAGATGGACCTTTGTTGGCAAAGTAATGTCTCTGCTTTTGCATATGCTATCTAGGTTGGTCATAATTTTCTTCCAAGGAGTAAGCGTCTTTTCATTTCATGGCTGCAGTTACCATCTGCAGTGATTTTGGAGCCCNTCCAACACCACAGTTCAAAAGCATCAATTTTTCGGCGCTCAGCTTTCTTCACAGTCCAACTCTCACATCCATACATGACCACAGGATAAACCATAGCCTTGACTAGATGGACCTTTGTTGGCAAAGTAATGTCTCTGCTTTTTAATATGCTATCTAGGTTGGTCATAACTTTCCTTCCAAGGAGTAAGCATCTTTTAATTTCATGGCTGCAGTCACCATCTGCAATGATTTTGGAGCCCCAAAAAATAAAGTCTGACACTGTTTCCACTGTTTCCCCATCTATTTCCCATGTATTCATATTTTGAGGCTATCATAAATAGTATCTCTCTTTAAATTTCAGCCATTTTAGAAATCAGTTTGGCAGTTGCTTAAAAATTAAATATTCTCTGACATCTTGTAGGTATTTACCCAAGAGAAATAAAAACATATATCCATAAGAAGACTGCACAGCTTTATTTGTTATAGCCAAAAGCAACACAAGTATCGATCAAAAGGTGAGTGGATAAACTGAGATATATACATATAATAAAAAGGAATGAACTATTGATCCAAGGCTAGAACAAAAATGAATTTGAAAATAATTATACTGAGCTAAAGAAGTCAAACAGAAATAATCTGTATGATTTCATTTATATAAAATTCTGTAAAATGCACACCAACTATAGTGATGTTAAAAGTCAGTGGTTGATGGAGAATGTGGTGAGAGGCTGGGATGGGATTACAAAGATGCAAAAGTATGATTTGTGGGGGAGGTACATTATTTCAGTAGGTCTGCCATAATATTAATAAAAAAAAACATAGACTGGATGGCTCAAACAACAGAAAATTACTGACTCACACTTCTGAAGTCAAGGAGGTCAACATGAGGTTTGTCCCGAGGCCTCTCACCCTGGCTTACCGCTGGTTGCCTTCTTGCTGTCCTTGTATGACCTTTACTCTCTGCCTGTGAGCATCTCTGTTTCCTGTCTTCTCGTGAGGACACCAGTCTGATTAGGTCCCCACACTTATGACTTTTAATTAGCTCCTTAAAGGCCCTATTTCCAAATATAGTTATGTTGGTAATTCGTTCTTCAACATATGAATTCTGGGGGGACACAATTAAGGAATGATGGAAGGAATGATGCTAAGGCTGAAACTCCAATACTTTGGCCACCTCATGCGAAGAGTTGACTCATTGGTTATTGTGATCCACACAGTCAAAGGCTTTGGCATAGTCAACAAAGCAGAAATACATGTTTTTCTGGAACTTTTGCTTTTTCCATGATCCAGCAGATGTTGGCAATTTGATCTCTGTTCCTCAGAGACCAGCTTGAACGTCTGGAAGTTCATGGTTCATGTATTGCTGAAGCCTAGCTTAGAGAATTTTAAGTATTACTTTACAGCATGTGAGATGAGTGCAATTGTGTGGTAGTTTGAGCATTCTATAACAATTGTACATATGTGCGCACTTAGCATTGCAGCACCTAAATATATTAAGCAAATACTAAAAATTCTGAAGGGAGAAATAAACAATAAAATAATAGTGAAAGACTTTAATATTCTACTCTCAAGAATGCATAGATCATTCAGACAGAAATTCAATTAAAGAAACATTGTACCTGAACTATACCTTAGACCAAATGAACTTGAATGACATATATAGAGCATTTACCCACCACCAGCAGAATATTCATTCTTCTCACGTGGACATGGAACTTTCTCTAGGATAGATAATGTTAGGTCATAAAATAAGCAAATGTATGAAGATTGAAATCTTATCAAGTATTTTCTGGTCACAATGGTATGAAACTAGAAATCAATAACTGGAAGAAAACAAAAATTTTCCAATATGTAGTAGACAATGCACTTTTGAACAACCAAAGGGTCAAGCAAGATATCAAAAGAGAGAAAGCAAGAAATCAAAAAATATCTAGAAATATGACAATAGAAAAACAACCAAGCAAAACTTATGAAATGCAGAAAAGGCAATTCTAAGAGGGGACTTTTACAAAACACTACATTTACATTACATTACATTACACTACATTTACATTAAGACAAGAGAAAGATCACAAATAACCTAACTTAACATCTCAAAAAATTGGTAAAAGAACAAACTCAGTCCAAAGTTTGCACAAGGAAGGAAATAACAAAGATCATAGCAAAAAAGAGCAAAATCAATGAAATAGAGAACAGGAAACCAATAGAAAAGATAAATGAAATTATGTTGAGTTTTTAAATAGATAAATAAAGCTGAAAACCTTTAACTAGACTAAGAAATAAAGAGAGAAGACCTGAATATATAAAATCAGAAATAAACAAAGATACACTACAGAAATAAAAAGGATAAGAGACTACTATAAATAAACCTATGCCAACAAATTGGATAACCTAGAAAAATTGGTAAGTTCCTAGAAATACATAACCTAGTGAAACTGAATCATGAAGAAATAGAAAATCTGAACAAATAGTGAGTGAGGAGCTTGAATCAGTATTCAGAAATCTTCCAAAGAAGAAAAGCTCAGGTCCAGATTGTTTCATTGGTGAATTCTACCAAACATTAAAAGAAGAATTCATGTCAATTATTCTCAGTTAAAAACGTTGAAAGAGAGAGAACACTCCCAAACTCATTTTATGAGGTCAACATTACCATAATGCCAAAGCCAGTTTCAGTTCAGTCCAGTTCAGTCACTCAGTCGTGTCTGACTCTTTGCGACCCCATGAATCGCAGCACGCCAGGCCTCCCTGTCCCCAAAAATAAAGTCTGACACTGTTTCCACGGTTTCCCCATCTATTTCCCATGAAGTGATAGGACCAGATGCCATGATCTTCATTTTCTGAATGCTGAGCTTTAAGCCAACTTTTTCCCTCTCCTCTTTCATTTTCATCAAGAGGCTTTTTAGATCCTCTTCACTTTCTGCTATAAGGGTGGTGTCATATGCATATCTGAGGTTATTGATATTTCTCCTGGCAATCTTGATTCCAGCTTGTGCTTCTTTCAGCCCAGCGTTTCTCATGATGTACTCTGCATAGAAGTTAAATAAGCAGGGTGACAATATACAGCCTTGATGTACTCCTTTTCCTATTTGGAACCAGTCTGTTGTCCCATGTCCAGTTGTAACTGAGGAAGCCTTTAGTGATCTCTAAATTGCCTTCTGGAAATTCTTCTATTATCTTGGAGAATAGCTTCTGGTTTCCTTTGAGGTGGCTTCCTTTGATAATCTCCTTATCAGTTCAGTTCAGTTCAGTCACTCAGTCCCGTCTGACCCTTTGAGACCCCACAGACTGCAATAGGCCAGGCTTCCCTGTCCATCACCAACTCCTGGAACCTACTCAGACTCATGTCCACTGAGTTGGTGATGCCATCCAAACATCTCATCCTCTGTTGTCCCCTTCTCCCGCCTTCAGTATTTCCCAGCATCAGGGCCTTTTCAAATGAGTTAGTTCTTCACATCAGATAGCCAAAGTACTGAAGTTTTAGCTTCAGCATCAGTCCTTCCAATGAATATTCAGGACTGATTTTCTTTCGGATGGACTGGTAGGATCTCCTTGCTGTCCAAGGGACTCTCAAGAGTCTTCTCCAACACCACAGTTCAAAAGCATCAATTCTTCAGCGTGCAACTTTCTTTATAGTCCAACTCTCACATCCATACGTGACCACTGGAAAAACCATAGCTTGGACTAGATGGACATTTGCTGGCAAAGTAATGTCTCTGCTTTTGAATATGCTATCTAGGTTGGTCATAACTTTCCTTCCAAGGAGTAAGCCTCTTTTAATTTCATGGCTGCATCAGCATCAGGTCCTGTCTCTTATACACATCTAGATGTGTATAAGAGACAGAGCTTGGACTAGATGGACATTTGCTGGCAAAGTAATGTCTCTGCTTTTGAATATGCTATCTAGGTTGGTCATAACTTTCCTTCCAAGGAGTAAGCCTCTTTTAATTTCATGGCTGCAGTCACCATCTGCAGCGATTTTGGAGCTCCACAAAAAAATAAACTCTGCCACTGTTTCCATTGTTTCTCCTTCTATATGCCAGGAAAATAATGATCTATATGCCATGATTTTAGTTTTCTGAATGTTGAGTTTTAAGCCAACTTTTTCACTCTTCACTTGCACCTTCATCAAGAGGCTCTTTAGTTCTTTTTCACTTTCTGCCATAAAGGTGGTGTCATTTGCATATCTGAGGTTATTGATATTTCTCCTGGTAATCTTGATTCCAGCTTGTGCTTCTTCCAGCCCAGCGTTTCTCATGATGTACTCTGCATAGAAGTTAAATAAGCAGGGTGACAATATGCAGCCTTGACGTACTCCTTTCCTGATTTGGAACCAGTCTGGTGTTCCACATCCAGTTCTAATTGTTGCTTCTTGATCAGCATATAGTTTTCTTAGGAGGCAGGTCAGGTGGTCTGGTATTCCCATCTCTTGAAGAATTTTCCATAGTTTGTTGTGACCCACACAGTCAAAATCTCTGTCATAGACAATAAAACAGAAGTAGATATTTTTCTGAAACTCTCTTGCTTTCTTGATGATCCAACGGATGATGGCAATTTGATCTCTGGTTCCTCTGCCTTTTCTAAATCCAGCTTGAACATCTGGAAGTTCATGGTTCGTGTACTGTTGAAGCCTGGCTTGGAGAATTTTGAGAATTACCTTGCTAGAGTGTGAGATGAGTACAATTGTGCTGTTTTTTGAGCCCTTTGACATTGCCTTTCTTCGGGATTGGAATGAAAACTGACCTTTTCCAGTCCTGTGGCCACTGCTGAGTTTTCTGAAGTTGCTGGCATATTGAGTGCAACACGTTCACAACATCATCTTTTAGGATTTGAAATAGCTCAACTGGAATGCCATCACCTCCACTAGCTTTGTTGTTGTGATGGTTCCTAAGGCCCACTTGACTTCGCATTCCAGGATGTCTGGCTCTAGGCGGGTAACCACACCATTGTGGTTATCTGGGTCGTGAAGATCTTCTTAGTTCTTCTGTGTATTCTTGCCACCACTTCCTAATATCTTCTGCTTCTATTAGGCCCGTACCATTTCTGTCCTTTATTGTGCTCATCTTTGCATGAAATATTCCCTTGGTATCTAGTTTTCTTGAAGAGATCTCTAGTCTTTCCCATTCTATTGTTAAGTGGTTGCTTTGTGCTCACTGCTGTGCTGTGCTAAGTGGCTTCAGTTCTGTCTGACTCTCTGTGAACCTATGAACTAAGAGGACCCTAGTGGGCTATGGGATTCTCCAGGGAGAATACTGGAGTGGATTGCCATGCCCTCCTCTAGGGCATCTTCCCGACACAGGGGTCGATTCCATGTCCCTTATGTCTCCTGCGTTGGCAGGCAGGTTCTTACCCACTAGTGCCCCCTGGGAAGCCCTTTTGTGCTCAGTAGCTCAGTCTTAGCTGACTCTTTGCGACCCCACGGACTATCCCCGCCAGGCTCCTCTGTCCATGGAGATTTCCCAGGCAGTAATACTGGGGTGCTTTACTGTTGGCTGCCTGTTAGTGTTCTATTCCAGTCAGGCTTTATTTTTTTGTTTACATTATAGACCTTCAAGTTTTGCCTGTTTTTAATTTAACACTTCCTTTTGTACACAGTGTTGCTCTTCTTGCATTTTACTATGAGAAGTCTGGAGAAGTCAAGCCACAGACCCTCACTTTACCTAAAAATAGCTGCAGCTAAATATCCATCTTCATCATTTGCACAAAATCGTAGAATATGAACATGATTCAGCAAAGTTATTTACTACTTCATCACAAGGATCATCTTTCCTCCAGGGTCTAATAGCATGTTTATCATTTTTAATGGATACCTCATCAGAATGATCCTTACCATCCATGTTTTCATTGACATTAGGATTACTTAAGTATTCTCTCAGAAGACTGAGGCTTTGCCTATAGCTCTCCTCTTTTCTTTTTGAGCCTTTTACTAGCGTTGCCCCTGAAGATCTGTACACAGCAATGTAGGCTTTTTTTTTTACCTTGAACCTCAAATCTCTTCTAGTTTCCAGCTACTACCCAGTTCCAAAGCTGCTTCTACATTTTAAAGTATTTGTTATAGCAGCATACTGCTCCTGGTACCAATTCCTATCTTAGCACATTTGGAACACTATAGCAAAAATATTGGGTGGTCTAAAAGGCAAACCTTTATTCTCACAGTTATAGAGGCTGTGAAGTCCAAGATTAAGGGGTCAGCAAATTAGGGGTCTGGTGAGAGTGCACGTCCTGGTTCATGGATGGCTGTCTCTTTGTTGTGTCTTCCTGTCATAGAAGGACAAGGAAGCTTTTTGGAATCTCTTTTATAAAGACATTAATCCCATTCTAAGAACTCCACTTTTATCTTGTTAACTTTCAAAGTCCCCACTTTCTGATACCACATGAGAGGTTAGAATTTCAACAGAGGAACTTGGGGCAGGGCAGTTGGGGGAGGGTACAGACATTCAGCCTATTGCACTAGTCCTTTCCCCTTATAATGTTTCTTTTTTAAATGGATAATATCAAGTGCTAATGAAGAAACAGAGAAACTGGCATTCATACATACATTGTTGTTGAGTAAGCAAAATGAAAAATGGACTGTGGAAGATTTACAAAGTTAATCAAATACTTATTATATACTACTCATCCATTCCACTCCTAATTCCAAGAAAAGCGATAATTTATGTTCACACAGTCTTCTACATGAAAGATTACAGCAGCTTTATTTATAATTACCTCAAACTAGAAATAACACCAATATCTATCAATTTGTGTGTGGTAAACAATTTGTGGTACATTCATATGATAGAATATCATACTATATTAGTAGTCAGTAATCTCATGTGCATTATTTTAAGTGAAAAAAGTCAGACTCAAAAGATTACATACTGCAGGTTTCTAGTTATACTACAGTCTGAAAAAGGCAAAATCAAAGGGGCAGGGAAAAGATCAGTGATTTTCTAGGACTAAGAGTGTGTGAGGGACTTGCCTAAAAATGGGCTGGAGGGAATATTTGAGATGGTAGAAATTATTTATGTTTTGAGTATGGTGGTCATTACTCAACTATGCATTTGTTCAAATTCACAGGACTGTGTACCAAAAGGTGGGAAAATTCTTTCATAAATAAATTATACATCAGTGAACCTGACTTTGAAAAATAAGAAAATGGACACAACAACTGCTCTGGCCGAGTCTATCTGATGTAACTATGCCGGAACTCTACTGAAGGCTTACGACTTCCGGGGTAAGACTTGGACAGGAAGCTGCAATTAATTTTGGTTGATTTTAGTGTTTAGCTCAATAATGGCTGTGCTGTGGCAGGCAGCTGTGCACATGTTCCTGCAGAAGCTTGCGCAAAGCTTAAGGGAGCCAGGGTGGGCAGTAAGGACCCTGTCCTCCAGTTGTCAGGGATCCATGTTCTGACTGCTGCTTCTGCTACAGACGTGCAGACAAAGAGGAGAGCAGACTTTCTGTCCTTCCTACCTTGTTGCAAGCCCCTCGTTCTCCAGCTAAAGTGACTTTTCGGGGATTTAAATGGCTCGTGTGCATGGTTTTTGGTCTCTCAGTTATTCTTTTTCTCCTTTTAGGAGCCAGATATTAAAGACTAAAGCAACTACATATACAGGGAAAAGTAGGAAGCCACCATCCATGCTCAAGGGAAGGCACAGTCTCAGAAGAGACCTAAAAAGATCTTAAGTTTACATCTCAGGCTGTTCCTCAACTTATACACAACCTAAAATAAAACCACACCAAAACAAAAGCATAAAACAGCAAACTCTGGGAAATGGGGAGAATCTTATTTCCAGAATTATCATATCATTATATTTGAATATCCAATTTTCAACTGGTAGCTCAGAGGTTAAAGCGTCTGCCTCCAATGCGGGAGACCCGGGTTCGATCCCTGGGTCGAGAAGATTCCCTGGAGAAGGAAATGGCAATCCACTCCAGTATTCTTGCCTGGAGAATCCCATGGACGGAGAAGCCTAGTAGGTTACAGTCCACGGGGTTGCAAAGAGTCAGACACGACTGAGCGACTTCACCTCACCTCACCTCAATTTTCAACAAAAAATCCACAAGCCGTGCCAAAAACAAACAAACAAAAATCAGGAAAGCATGGCCTGGGTCAGGAAGATCCCCTGAAGAAGGGAATGACAACCTACTCCAGTATTCTTGCCTGGAGAATTCCATGGACAGAGGAGCCTGACAGGCCACTGTCCATAGGGTTGCAAAGAGTTGGACACAGCTGAAGCAACTTAGCATTGCACAAGGCTTATTCAAAAGAAAAAGTAAACACACACACTGTCCCAGGGTAAGACCCGATGGCAGACCTTCTAGACAAATACTTTAAAACAATTTTCTTAAAGATACTCAAAGAACTGAAGAAAGTTGTGGAGAAAGTCATGAAAACAATACATGAACAAATGCAAATATCAGTTATGAGTCAAAAAACCTAGAAAGAAACCAAAAAGCAATTTTGGAACTGAAAATTACATAACAACTGAAATTAAAAAATTAGCTAAAAGGATTTAAAGACAGATTTGAGCAGGCAGAAAAAAAGAGTCAGTGACCTTGAAAATAGTACAATTTAAATTATTAAGACTGAGGGACAGGAGAAAAAAAGAAAAAAAGTGAACTGAGCCTAAGGACCTGTGCGAGACCATCAAGGAAACCAACATATGCACTGTGGGAGTCCCAGAAGGAGAAGGGAGAAAACAAGCAGAGAGCTTACTTGAAGAACAGTCAAAAACTTGCCAAGTTTGACACAATACCTAAATATACATCCATGAATTGGATGCATGCGTATATACTGAAGAAACACAATGAATTCCAAGTAGGATGAAACTAAAAAGAGATCATTGCCAAGACACATTACAATCAAACTTTCAAGTGGAGAAGGACATTACATATTATTAAGGGCTTCCCAGGTGGTGCTAGTGGTAAAGAATCTGCCTGACAATGCAGGAAATGCAAGAGATGTGGGGTTCGATCTCTGAGTCAGGAAGATCCCTTGTAGAAGGACACTGCAACCCACTCCAGTAGTCTTGCCTGGAAAATCCCATAGACAGTGGAATCTGGCGGGCTATAGTTGATGGGATCACAGAGTCAGACACAACTGAGTGATTGAGCACACATGTATTATTAAAAGTTTTGACTACAGCAAGATGATATAACAAATATAAATATTTATGCATCTAATAGAAGAACATCAAAATACATGAAGGTGGCATATGCTAAAACATGGATGGACCTTGAGGACATTATATTAAGTGAAATGTCAACTACAAAAGGAAACATATTGTATGATTATCCTTCTATCAGATAATTAAAGCATACAGCATCATAAAGATAGCATGTAGAATGGGGGCTGCTAGGGGAAGTGGTGAATAGGGGATTTAGAATTTAATGGGAATAGAGCTTCAATTTTGAAAGATGAGAGGCAGTGATGGAAGGTGATGATGAGTGCACAACAATAGGAATGTACATAATGCCGCTGAATTGTACAAAATAAAACGATTAAGTTTTTGCATTGTATGTTGCATATACCACAAAAGAATTAAAAATAAAAACAGAGACAGGAGAAAAATTGGCAATAACAAAGACAACTTTTAAAAGGAATATTCTTATAACAAAAAAGCAGCAACAAGGGCCTGGCAATGGACTACTGCTGGAATGAAAAGGTTGGCCTTAGGGAGCAATAAAATATTTGCTCTCTGCTGCTGCTGCTAAGTCGCTTTAGTCGTGTCTGACTCTGTGCGTCCCCGTAGACGGTAGCCCACCAGGCTCTGCTGTCCCTGGGATTCTCCAGGCAAGAACACTGGAGTGGGTTGCCATTTCCTTCTCCAATGCGTGAAAGTGAAAAGTGAAAGTGAAGTCTCTCAGTCGTGTCCAACTCTTAGCGACCCCATGGACTGCAGCCCACCAGGCTCCTCTGCCCATGGGATTTTCCAGGCAAGAGTACTGGAGTGGGGTGCCATTGCCTTCTCTCTAGTAAAGTGCACTAATAGTAGCAATACATATAACAATAAAATAATAACTGACATAGATTCAGCACTTATATGGTGTCAGGCATTATTCAAAGACTTTCTTATATAGATACATGTTACCTTGATGACAATGATATGATGATATGCAATAGTTACAGTTCCGAGTCCTCTTTCACAAATAAGGAAACTGAGGCACAGAGAGGTTATGCAGTTTGCTCAATTAGGCAGTTAGTCTGATTCTAGGATCTGTTCACTAACAAGATAGATGTCCTTACAGTTTTGACTAGGAAACTGTGACTGATTTAGGTCCATGAACTTGTCTAAGAACACAGAACTGCTGGGTTGGTCAATAAGAGCTAACTGAATTCTTCGTAGTTATAGTGCCCTGTGCGTATCTGGGATTCCCAGGTGGTACTAGTGGTAAAGAACGCACCTACCAATGCAGGAGATGTAAGAGACATGGGTTCAATCCCTGAGTCAGGAAGATGACCTGGAAGAGGGCATTGCAATTCACTCCAGTATTCTTGCCTAGAGAATCCCATGGACAGAGGAGCCTGGCGGGCTACAGTCCATGGAGTAGCAAAGAGTCAGACACAACTGAAGTGACTTAGCATGCACGTCTGCACATGCATGTTTTATACAAACACGAATTAAACTGTACTATATAGAAACATAGAGATATCAGCGTACACAGACATATGTCAACAGAGCCATGTAATTTTTAATTTGGAAAGGACAAATTGAATTATCAGCTCCAAGCTCTTTGCTTCCCCCTCCCCCTATCTTAACCAACTCTCAATGCCTAACTGGGTAACTGACTCAAAAATGTCACAGTCAGGGTTGTCTTAAAACCTCCTGTGTTGCCTGGTACAAGACCGTCCACAGTAGGTATTTAATAGACGTTTGTTTAGGGAAGAGATTTGAAAGCAACCATCCTGAAAGGTTTAATGACCTGAGTTCCACAAAAGCTGCCCGGGGTGTGTACTGTATCGTCGCTGAGCACTGCAGCATCCTTCCATCAATGCTGAGTGCTAAGACTCTCTGGGCACTGGGGATGCTGATGCCAAAAGAAAATGTCAGACAGGGCGGGAGGCACTCATCATTTCCTGAAAACTGCATGGATGTAGAGTGTGAAAGATGCATCACGAGTCACTAAAGCACCTTTTGTTATTAACCGTTCACGGGCAGCTGCTTGTCACCTGGCTTCTGACAAGAGAATATAGTTTTCCAAAGTGGGATCATCTTCCTAGGTAAATGTGTCTGTGATCTATTCCACTCTGATGGAGCTGACATCCTTGCTGTTGGATGCCTTCCACGTGAAGATTTATCATTTAATTATAACTAAGAACATGGACTAAATCCCAGCTGCTTGGGGAAATTACTTATCCGAAATGCAGGATTCTCAATAAAAGACTAGGGACTTATTTCTGATCCACAGACTCAAGACTTTGATTCTCTAAAAGTGACAAACGTTGCAGGCTCCCAAGAAAGAGAGAAGCCCTAATTATGAGGTACATGATGGATTCCAAATTGGAGAAGCACAAACATGATCCCCTTTGAAAGGCATTTTAGTGGTCTGAAGAGATCAGATGTATTAATTCCCCCCTCCACGTGGCTAACATAAACGCCTGCACCTCTCTCAGCTGTGACCTACAGCACTGTGGAAAATGCATCTCTCAGTGCTATCATCTTCCTAGGTAAATGTGTCTGTGATCTATTCCACTCTGATGGAGCTGACATCCTTGCTGTTGGATGCCTTCCACGTGAAGATTTATCATTTAATTATAACTAAGAACATGGACTAAATCCCAGCTGCTTGGGGAAATTACTTATCCGAAATGCAGGATTCTCAATAAAAGACTAGGGACTTATTTCTGATCCACAGACTCAAGACTGATTCTCTAAAAGTGACAAACGTTGCAGGCTCCCAAGAAAGAGAGAAGCCCTAATTATGAGGTACATGATGGATTCCAAATTGGAGAAGCACAAACATGAGCCCCTTTGAAAGGCATTTTAGTGGTCTGAAGAGATCAGATGTATTAATTCCCCCCTCCACGTGGCTAACATAAACGCCTGCACCTCTCTCAGCTGTGACCTACAGCACTGTGGAAAATGCATCTCTCAGTGCCATGTGGGTAACCACACTGCTTAATTATTCTGTTCTTGTGAAAGAAAACAGAGAGCATGGCTTCTGGGCTTTTCATCTTTTGCTCTCATAACCTCAAAACAGCATTAAAGGGATGGAGCTTTCAGGCAGCCTATTTCATTAAGGAAATTAATTCAACCAAGAGGTCTGGGGCTTTCACCGTTTGCTGTAATGATGGATTCCTCAAATCCGGACGCAAGCATTGGAGGCACTTTCCTGCAAGAAAGCATTCAGTACTGTTTTACCTTGCAGAATTTTGAGCAGTGGTTCTCAACTCTGATTATACATTAGAATCCTTAGGGATCTTTTAAAAAACACCAAAACTTTGCTCCCCACTACACAGATTCTGATTTAACCAGTTGGAGGTACAGTCTGGGCACAGGTATGTTTTAAAGGCTCCCCAGATGATTTGGATGTACAGACATTGTTGAGAATCTCAGCACACAGTAAGACTTGGCGAGACAATGTTGAGCCATCAGGGAAAAGGATTTTTTTCTTTTTTCTGGTTGGTTGGTTTTTTAACTATTTTTTAAAACTTTGTATAGGAGTACAGCCAGTTAACAATGCTATGATAATTTCAGGTGGACAGCAAAGGAACTCAGCCATACATATACACATATCCATTCTCCCCCAAACCCCCCTCCCATCCAGGCTGCCATGTAACATTGAGCAGAGTTCCCTGTGCCACACAGTAGGTTCTTGTTGTTTATCCATTTTAAATATAGGAGTGTGTACGTGTCAATCCCAAATTCCCTAACTGTCCCAGGGAGAAGAATCTTGAATGAGGAAGAGCTCTGATCAAAGCAAAGTCTTCTCCTTGGCCCCAGATCTAAATGGATATGTGGTTCCACCTTCTGCAGGTGACCCTACATTTTGGACTCTAGTAGCATTCTTTTTCCCCTCTGTGTTCTGTTGGTCAGTAGGAATTAGTGGCTTACAGGTGCTAATCCTGGGCTCTTTTACCTACCTTTGTTGGTATCTCAGCTATGGTTAAGTTAACTTTGTTTTAAATTAGAGGGCTTTCTGCTTTACTGGATGGTCTCTGAGGGCTAGTTGAACCATAAAGAAGGCTGAGAACTAAAGAACTGATGCTTTCCAATTGTGGTGCTAGAGAAGACTCTTGAGAATCCCTTGGACTACGAGGAGATCAAACCAGTTAAGCCTAAAGGAAATCAACCCTGAATATTCATTGGAAGGACTGATGCTGAGGCTGAAGTTCCAATACTTTGGCCACCTGATGCAAAGACCTGACTCATTGGAAAAGACTCCGATGCTGGGAAAGATTGAGGACAAGAGGAGAAGGGGGCAACAGAGGATGAGATGGTTGGATGGCATCACCAATGCAATGGACCTGAGTCTGAGCAAACTCCAGGAGATAGTGAAGGACAGGGAAGTCTGGGGTGTTGCAGTTCATGGTGTTGCAAAGAATCAGACACGACTTAGTGACTGAACAAAAACAACTCTGATGGCTACTTTATCTCCCATCTTTCGAACATTCCAGCTGCAAACACTATATTCCTCTCAAGTTATAATCACATTTCCCTATTCCCATTATAATTAACCAATATTCATTTCCCCTTTTCATATTTTGCCTTAATAGTTCTAGATCAACCTTTTACCTTCATCAACCCAACCGAGCTGTTCTTCTCATAGAATCAGTTATGAAATGTGATAGAGACTCTGTCACATCTTACTTGACTTCTCAACATCATTTGACAAAACCTGGTTGTTCGTGTTTTGAAAGATTTTATCATTTGGTTTATGGGGTTCCTGTTTCTCTACTGGTCACTCCCTCTTAGTCCTTTGTTTCTGGATCCTCTTGAGCTTCCTGAACTCTAAACAGAGTTCAAGCACCAATCGGATCAGTCCTTGATTCTACCAGCGATGCCACTTCAGGCAGAGGACCTGGGAGAAGCATGTTGGTTTTCATTCTTTTTGTCCTCCGATTTCCACCCATTTTCTCTCATTGGCTAAACTCAGCAGGAAACATAGCCCAAGGGGGCCAGATGTTGCAAAGCCAGGGAGGTTGAAGCGGCAGTAGATAACGATATGGGAAATGTTACTGGACATTTGTTTACTTCTAGGAATGACCAGTAGAGAGGGACACACTGATTTTGCACAAGAAAGAGAACAAGGAGCAAATGTAGTTTGTTAGCAACTAGAGGTTCTACACCCTCCCAGACCCGCTCTTTTCCTTCTTGGTAAAAGGCACAGCATAAACCTCACTGCCGAATCTCCAGATTCTTGAGTCTCACACCCACATCCATCTGACCCATTAGCAAGGCCTATTAGCTTTATGTGATAATGTAGCTTAAATTCAAGCACGTCTCACTATCTCTTTGTTAGGCTCAACCCCCTCATCTCTTGCCAGATTAACCCAATGGCTTCTTACAAGGTCTCTGCCTTCATTGTATTGCTTGAAACTGCTTGTCTACATAGAAGCCATGGTCTTTTAAAAAATTTGAACAGATCTTGTTATTCCATTGTTTTAAGTGCTTAGCCTCAGGCCCACAGCCCAGACTCCAGCCTGTCATTAAGCAATGCAGACATCTTGCAGAAAACACAAACAAATTCATTCCTGTCGTCCAGAGGTCTACAAGACTGATGGGACTGCCTCTTGGTTTCCTGTCCCCCTGGACACCATACTGAAGTCACACTGGCCCTTTTCTCTTGGACATACCCACCTTATTTAAATCTCAGAGAATCTGCAATTGCTGTTGCTTTAACCTAGTCTCTTTTCACTCACACCTGTTCATTTCTTGTCCTCATAATTTATTCAGGCTTCTCAGAAGTTATCTCTTCCTAGAGGGCTTCCCTGTCCATGAGTGTAAAAGACAATCCTGAAGTTAGTCTCCTTTTAATTTGGTCTCCTTTCCTTGTTATAACATCTATCTATCTTGACATTATAGTGTATATTCAGGCCATATTTTTTCTTTTTCCCTCCAAAATGTGAGCAAATTTTTCTTATCTTGATCTCTGGTATTGACCCAAGTAACATGGGCAATTGCTAGTATACAGTACATTTTTGAATAAATAAACAAAAGCATCAATGAATGAATGGTGGGAATTTGCTCTTGCCAGAGCTGAAATTGCCCCTTGTGTAAATGCCTAAGATTCTGCCAATAGAAGTTATTTCCAAATGCTATATAAATCTCACCACGTCAATGTTGCTGAGTTCCATGCAAAAGTCAGAAAAGTGACTTTCTGCCAAGCTCATCTCACACATGGGTCCCTAAACTGTATTTATTTTGATCAGTGTTCTCGATGTTTCCCAAAACAACTCCTTTAAGCACTAGCCTTAACCCCATGTGCAGACTCTCAGCCTTACATGAAAATTATTCCATCTACTTTCTTAAGCAAATCGGAGATGAAACTCAGTCTGAGGGGCTAGGCAGAAAACAATCACCATGCCATCCCCAGGTCTCTTGTCTTCAATAGTATTTACTGAGCTACCAAATCATACACCCTAGATTTCATCATCAATGTAGGAAAGCATTCTTGGTATACAGAAGGGAGTGTGCTAAGAATGTACCATCTAACTCCCAGCAGAGGCCCAGCTTAATCCAGTGCCAGTTAAAAAAAATAATAATAATAATTTGCAGAATGAAGGCAGAGTAGAAGGATGTGTGCTCATCTTTCTGCTGGGAAAGATTGAAGGCAGGAGGAGAACGGGACAACAGAGGATGAGATGGGTGGATGGCATCACTGACTTTATGGACATGAGTTTGAGTAAGCTCCCGGAGTTGGTGATGGACAGGGATGCCTGGCGTGCTGCAGTCCATGGGTCACAAAGAGTCAGGCACGACTGAGCGACTGAACTGAACTAAAATACATCTCAAGAAACACAGGTTATGGCAAGGTAGAGTGACCTATTTATGACAAAATGATATGATATCTGAGGTTCACTTTAAAGTAATGCAGTGGAAGTAAAACAGGTTGAGATGAAACAAGATTGGCATTTAGAGTCTCAAAGATGGGTACTGAATGTACCCATATGCACTCTTTTCTATGCATTTATGTTTGAATCTTTCCACAATCAAAAGTCAAAAGAAAGGAAGGAAGTGGCATAAGAAAGGAAGTATAGGTTTAGCATACACTTTACAGCTTTGTCATTCAGGGTTGTCTGGCAGTGTATTTCTGATGAAACTTCTAGCACACGCAGACTTCAATTCAAAGGCTAAACCTTCTCTCCTCTTTGAGAACTGATTCTCTCTTGAGAGATATAACTTCTCATTTCTGAATGAAATGGTATCAAAAGTACCCAAATCCATTTTCCCTGTTGTCCTCTTCAAGACAAGCTTCTACATGTATCTAGATGCTTTCTGAGGAGCTGTTTGTGGTGCTGAAACAGGGACTCTGCAAGAGGGTGGCAGGCCTGGCACACAGGAGATCCACTTGTCAGAGTCCTCACATGGAGGGTGACTTTTCTGCCCCAAATGCTTCAAGCAGAGGGTCATTGGTGGCAGCAGCTACACACAGTGATGCTCATGGGACCTTCCATAAGGAATGAATAGGTCTACTCTCATCATTTGCGGTCCTAGAATTTAGTCGCTGGAATGTATATATGAAACTTGGAGAAAAATGGCTTCATTTTTAGATGCGACACATCAGCCTTCCTGTTCCACTTCCCTTTGATATTCTCTTCTAGATAGCATGCATTCACTCCACTGGCCCCCATCTGGGCATGACCCTATTAAGCTTTACCTTTGAGTTGTCCAGGATGGTTCTTTTCTACTTACACTCAGAGTCTGCCTAGTGCTTCTAATCAATTTATGAGTGAAATATTCAGGCAGCCAAGCTAAGCCATTTGGAGCCTCTTATCAGAAAGCTTGTGCTCTTGCTAGAATTTCTTCTGGTCTTACAATTTTCTTAAAAAAAAAATCTTTTTTTAAGTGTCCTTTCTTCCTGCTGATGTTTCTGATCTAAAACAAGGAACAGCATTGCAATCAACACTTAAAGCTCTTTGCTCTCTGGGCACACAGTGGGCATGCCTGCAGTTACTCTGTTAATCAGCAGCAAACTCTGTATCACGGTGATTGTTCACTAGGTCTGTCTACTTCATGGGCAGCAGGATGAAGTTTATAAACCACAAGCAGAACTTCTGACAGAGGGATGGAGGGCTCAGACTTCAGCAAGCTACTTACTCCATTCTGAAACAGGGTGGGTGGGCCTAAGGTGAAGTTATGAGGTAGTTGGCACCTGTCTTGGTGTATTACTTAGATTTTCCTTTCTTCCAGCTCCTTATTCTTGTTTTTTATTATCTATTTCCCTGCCAGGTGTCCAGAGTTTCCATGCTTCTCCAACTTTTTCCCACTTAAAAATGAATTTATTCTAAATTACTACAGATTTTAAAATTAGTCTCTTACTTCTCACAGGAGAATTTGGAAGAGAAGGGGCCAACAGGAATGAATGGTGGAATTTTAGCACTGAGGATCCTCTGGAAATGGTAAATTTTTCCTTTTAGAGAACTTCAACAGACTCTTCATGGCTACAAATGCAGTGAGAGGGAATCTCAGAGACCTGACTTCTCACTTTACTTTGGCGATAATTAGCTTAGTGATTGAGTGAACTGACTTACCCATCTGGATGTCCTTCTTCAGTTCAGTTCAGTCACTCAGTGGTGTCCAACTCTTTGGGACCCCATGAACTGCAGCACGCCAGGCCTCCCTGTCCATCACCCACTCCCAGAGTCCACCCAGACCCATGTCCATTGAGTCGGTGATGCCATCCAACCATCTCATTCTCTGTCATCCCTTTCTCCTCCTGCCCTCAATCTTTCCCAGCATCAGGGTCTTTTCAAATGAGTCAGCTCTTTGCATGAGGTGGCCAAAGTACTGGAGTTTCAGCTTCAACATCTGTCCTACTAATGAACACCCAGGACTGATCTCCTTTAGAATGGACTGGGTGGATCTTGTTGTAGTCCAGGGGACTCTCAAGAGTCTTCTCCAACACCACAGTTCAAAAGCATCAGTTCTTCTGTGCTCAGCTTTCTTTATAGTCCAACTCTCACATCCATACATTGCCAGTGGAAAAACCATAGCCTTGACTAGATGGATCTTTGTTGACAAAGTAATGTCTCTGCTTTTTAATATGCTGTCTAGGTTGGTCATAACTTTCCTTCCAAGGAGTAAGTGTCTTTTAATTTCATGGCTGCAATCACCGTCTGCAGTGATTTTGGAGCCCAGAAAAATAAAGTCTGACACTGTTTCCACTGTTTACCCATCTATTTGCCATGAACTTGTATAAAATGAAAGTCTGGAGCTATAAGAGCCCGGATCTCAGCTTTACACCTGCACATAGTAGGTGTGCTTTCTCAGTGTGTACTAAATGAATGAAAGAAAGCAACTTTCAGTTTCATCATTTTGGGACACTAAGTTACATTTTTGGTGACTGATGAAAAGAGTCAACTCACTGGAAAAGACCCTGATGCTTGGAAAGTTTGAGGGCAGGAGGAGAAGGGGACGACAGAAGATGAGATGGTTGGATGGCATCACCCAATCAATGGACATGAGTTTGAGCAAACTCTGGGAGATAGTGAAGGACAGGGGAGCCTGGTGTCTTTCCGTCTATGGGGGTCACAAAGAGTCAGTCACAACGTAGCAATTGAACAACAACAAAGTTCCATCTTAAAGCAATGATCTGCTTATGTGCCTCGGTGCCAGCCACCTGGCCAGTGTGCTTATGAATTGCATTTGCTTGGCTTGAAACTTACAGAAGACAGGGCCACATTTGTGGG
>SJYX01000853.1:0-12000 GCA_006410675.1 Oreotragus oreotragus
ACCATAATAAAAATAACACTACAATGAACATAGAAGTACAGAAAATTCTTCGAGATTCTCATTTAAGTACTTTTGAATATATAACCAAAAGAGGGATTTTTGGATCATATATTATTTCTAATTTTTTGAGGAACCTTCACTGTTTCCTATATCAGCTAAAATTTACACTCCCATCAACAGTGTGCAGGGGTTCATGTTTCTCCACAACTTATCTAATACACACACAGAGAGACACATGCACACACATACATATAAAAGCTGTTCAAATAGATGTGAGGTGATATCTCATTGTGATTTTGCATTTCCTGATGATTAGTTATATTCAATATCTTTTCATATACCTGTTGGCCATTTGTAATGTTGTCTTTAAAGAACTATCTATTGAGGTCCTTTGCCCACTTTATAAAAAAGAAAGGTTGAACTCTGAATTTAAAAAAATTAAACAGTATTTTTAGAACAGTTTTAAATTTACAATAAAAACAACATGAAGAAACAGAAATTTCCCATATACCCTACTCCTTCATGTGTGTAACCATACAGCACAGCATCACCACCAAAATGGTACATTTTTACAAAGGACGAACCTCCATTGACACATTATAATTATCCAAAGCCCATAGTTTACCTTAGGGTTCACTTTCACTCTTGGTTTTGTAGTCTATGAAAGTGAAAGTGAAGTTGTTCTGTCATGTCCGACTCTTTGCAAGGCCATGGACTGTAGCCTATCAGGCTCCTCCATTCATGGGATTTTCCAGGCAAGAGTGCTGGAATGGATTGCAATTTCCTTCTCCAGGGGATCTTCCCGACCCAGGAATCGAACCCGGGTCTCCTGCATTCCAGGCAGATGCTTTACCGTCTGAGCCACCAGGGAAGCCACAACTTCCATGACTTCCATGGTGGCTCAGGCAGTAAGTGTCTATCTACAATGCAGGAGATGGGTTTGTAGTCTATGGATTTGGACAAATGTGTAATTACATTATTGTAATATCATATAGAGTATTTTCACTGCCCAGAAAATAGTCTCTTCTGCCTATTCATTGCTCCCCGACTCACCCCAGGCAATCACTCATCTTTCGACTATCTGCACAGTTTTGTCTTTTCTAGATCACCATATAACTGGAGTAATGCAGTATGTGACCTTTTAACATTGGCTTCTTAATAATATTCACTTAAGTTTCTTCCATATCTTATTAGCATTGAGTAGTATTCCATTGTCTGGATACACCACTGTCTACTTATGCATTGACTTACTAAAAGACATTTTGGTTGTTTCCAAATTTTAGCAGTTATGAATAAAAATGCTATAAACTTATCTATATGCATGTTTTTGGGTAGTCATAGTTTTTAATTCCTTTGCTTTTAAATATTATTAAGTACACTTTCTGAATCTATAAGATTAACTTTAGTTTTATGAAAAACTGCCAAATGCTCTTGAAAAGTTGCTGTACCATTTTTGCATTCCCACCAATGATGAATGGGAGTTCCTGTTGCTCCACATCCTTTCCAAAATTTGGGGTTATCAGCATTCTGGATTTTGGCCATTTTAATATGTGTGTAGTGGTATCTCATTGTTTTACTTTTTTTGTTCATTTCTAAATTTTATTATTGAGTTGTAAGAATTCCTTATCTCAGAAATCCAATCTGAGGGTTGCATTCCTCAAGATAACTGGCTTGTACTCTAAAATATCAAGGTCATGAAAGACAAAGGTGGATTAAAATGCTGTTCAAATTTAAAGGATTAAAGGCTAGGGAGAAACTGAATAGAATATACGAACCTGGATGAAATCCCAGAGCAGAGTTTCTTCTGGAATTTCTACTACAATTTTTGATATAAATGACATTATTGGGGCAATGTGAAAAATTTGAATATGATCTGTGTATTAGATAATAGTACTGTATCAATGTTAGTTTCTTAATTTTCATAATTGTACTATGGATAAGCAATTCAATTTCCTTATTCTTAGGAAGAACACACAGGAAAGCAAGAATAAGACAAATATTGTTGATATTAATGATTGGGAAATCCAGTTAATAATGAGAGTGATTTGTAGTATTTTTATGACCTTTCTATAGAATGGCAATTATTTCAATATGTGAATTTATAGGAATATATCATGATGGCAAAGAATGGTAAATGGAAGGATTATGTAACTACTTTTAGTAGAAAAAACAAAGTTTAAATATATATATAACATATATATTAAATATACATGTATAACAAGGTTTAAATAAATATATATAATGTATCAGTATGTATTAACTGAAAATTCTAGAAAAAAATTATAATACTTAGCCCTAAAAAATGGGATTGTATGTGATTACAACTTTTCTTTTTTATATATTTCAATATCCAAATACTACAATAGATATGCATTATTTTTATCATTGGGGAAAAATTTAAACATATTTTACAAGTAATTATATAGTTTAAGGCCAAATATCTATCTCTTGAACATTAACATGCATTGTATTCTGTTTTTCCCTTTTCCTCTGATAATTAACATGTACTTGAGTTCCACAGAAAGCTGTTTTAACTCTTAAAATAACTTGCTTCTTTGACTAAAATCATAGGCAGTGAAGCTTTCGATTCCTTATAATTGTAATTGTCTGAAAGTAAGAATAGCTAATGAGAGTAGGGACTACAAGAGAAACAGACTTGGGTCAAATCTTTTTATTGGCCATGTGATCCAAGATAAATCATTCTCATTTTAAATTTTCTTTATTTTTCAAAGAGGTAAGATTATTTCATTTTTTAGTTTATTTTTCAAATAGGGAAAATACTAGTAAGAATTTCATAAGATTTGTTTGGGCTGAAATCCGAACTCCTGCTAGCTTAGGCTATTCAGAGTTTTTACAGAGGTAAGGAAAATAAGATTAGTAAGATTGGCCCTAATACAATATGACTGATGTTTTCTTAAGAGAAAATTTTAACACAGATACAGAGAGAATTCAATGGAAAGAGACACAGGAAGAAGGCAGTCATCTACTAATTACAGATAGAATCTTGAAACAGATCCTTCCCTCAGGACTTCCAGAAGGAACCAATCATGCCAATATGTTAATCTTGGACTTCTAGTCTCCAGAACTGTGATAGGATAAATTTCTACTGCTTAAACCCCTCAGTCTTTGTTATGGCAGCTCTAGCACACACAGCTCTAATACAAGGTTATAAGGAGCATTAAATGAGACCACATAAGTAAAATTTTAACAACCCCTGGTACAAAATAAACTTAATAAATGAGATCTGTCATTATTGTTTGTCAAATATAGAAGTTCTCATGATTACAGATTTTTTCCTGTATAGTTTACCCTAAAGTAAAATGCAATTGCAATTGTTCATCAATTTTTAAATCAGTTACCTGAAAATATCACTTAAAATAATAATTATAATTATATTTTTTAAAGTGACCTTGTAGTTAAACTAGCCTAACTCTTCCCCCTTTACTTTACTGAGAACAGAGAGATAAAATCATTTTTGTCCAGGTAGAAATCAAGTCAGAAGCAAAAATTATACATTCTTATTATGGCCAATTATAGGTATATTACTTATAGCTATGTTTGTTTTATCTTACAAAATTGTCATTTTGCTATATAAAATATCTGTTTTGTCTTTTTCATCTTTCTACTCTTTAAATTAATTTTCATTTCCCTATTTCTATGTAAAAGGATATATCTTAATTGTCCAAATTACTTTTTGTTATTTAGGGACTATTTCTGTCTTTCTTTTCTTGCATATACACAAGATTTTTTTATTATGATAAGATGAAGTGTAATTTTGCTCCAAGAAATCTAAAAATCTAGATCTCAGATGATTTCCAAGGGAAAAAACTTACTCAAAATTAGGTTGAAAACCTTAAAATATAAAAAACCATAAGAAAATTTTAAGATTAAAAAAGCACACATATCAGGACTAAGATAATTTTAAGGTAATAAAAGAATAGATCAAGAAAAGAACAGATCATTTCTACGTGACATAAACCACTCTAGGGTGTAGAAGAAGATGAAAAATTTGGCAGCTAATTCTGACCCTAAAGCTGGAGGCAAAATTCAAATTAAAATGCAGGCTAATATCACTTACTGAACAGGCCAGAGCACAGGGAACCTTCCAGCTTTTCTCACTGGTCTGGACCTGGCAAAGGCTGACAAAGAATACATGACTCAGGAACATGTGAAGCAGGAACTTCTGGGGACATGAACCCTGGGTGGTTTATCCTGTTTCCACAGCTGACTTTCTGGCAAAATGAGAATAATACTAACAGTGGCAATGAGGACAGCTCTGCAAGTTTGGATCATTACTTGCCTTCATGTGGGCTTTCCTGGTAACTCAGTGGTAAAGAATCCACCTGCCAGTTCAGGAGATGTGGATTCGATCCCTGGGTGGGCAAGATCCCCTGGAGAAGGGAATGGCACACCCACTCCAGGATGAGTAAGAAGATCATGTCCATGAGATCTCTTTAGATTCCAGGAGGAATTTGGATCCATCCTATATAGCTGGTATCATTATTTTTATTACCATGGAATTTGTCCCAACCCTATTTAGAAAGCAGGATCAAACCGGTGGAGGAGCACTCAAGTAAAGTTCTGTGAGCCCAGACAAACTGTGAGCCTGAAGCTGCACATGGGGTTAGGGGTGGGGATGGTATCCTCAGTGTAAATGAGAGGCAACTAGGGTCATATATATATGGGGTTAGTGCTTTATTTGTAAATCATTCAGAAATAGCCACTAAGATCCATATATGAACTGGTTAGAGGGAATCATAAATATAAAGATGAAAAAGTGAGGATCTGGTCAAATTATATTTGGAATATATACACACTTTTCTCTCAAGTCTCTGGAAGGAGAGAGATGTGAACTTAGAATATTGCTTATGAAGTGATTTTTGCCTCAGAGTAGAGAGATGATTTAGAATTCAAGAGTTTCTGCTTCTCGTTTCCAATGTTAATGGACCACGAGTTTCAAAGCCACCTTACAACACCCTGACAAGGAAATCCTGAGTGGCCCAAACTTGCACAGTGTGTCTGAAAGTCTGACTTTGAAAAATATTTCATTTAGAGGCTTCATTAAGTTCTAGTTAGATGATGTCTTAACTTCTGAGATGACCCTGTCTTTAATAACTTGATGGACTTTATGAACAAGCTTTAGCTTCTGCTTTAGACAAACTTGAAATTAGGTGACTTATTACTGAATTGCATGTAAAGATTTCAAACTAAATTGAAAATGGTAATCAAATTTTAATAAGCACTTATTTAATTACGGTAAGATAACAACCACCACATGATGGTTATGGCTGGCTTTTGAAACTTTGGCCCTTGAAAATTTCTCCAAGAGTGGTTTGAAACAAGAAATAATATTTTCAAGGTTAAAATAATGTGTGAAGCCCAAGGAAACCCTTAGATAATGGTATGAGAATATTATCACAACATAGATTTGGAGTGGGAAAAGTATGTACTGCAACTTTCTCGTATGTATATAAAATATTCAGATGGCTAGAAAAACGGAGCAACCATGTTTATTTGTTGGCAGTACGGAATGGGAACTCGGAGGATGGTGAAAGGGAGTAAAAAGAAAGAAATTTTTTAGTAAAAACACATATATATACACATCTCACATAAATATATACATATATATGATTTTAGCTTCATAAATATTTTACCTATTCAAAAATTTTAAAAAGTAATATTTAACAGTAACATGAATTACTCCTTAATTAAAATTGTTGTGGTTCAGTTGCTCAGTTGTGTCCAACTCTTGAAGACTCTATGAGCTGCAACACATCAGGCTTCTCTGTCCTCCACCATCTCCTAGAGTTTGCTCAAATTCATATCCATTGAGTCAGTGATGCCATACAACCATCTCATCCTTTTTTGTCCCCTTCTCCTACTGCCTCAATCTTTCCCAGCATCAGGGTCCTTTCCAATGAGTCAGTTCTTCGTGTTAGGTGGCCAAAGTATTGGGGCTTCAGCATCAGTCCTTCCAATGAATATTCAGCATTAATTTCCTTTAGGTTAAAATTAAAGTAAAATAACTGTCAAGACCAAGTAGTAAAATAAGTGTGAGGTTGCATGTTGGGATACTTGGATATAATAAACTTTAAACATGATTTAAAAGCTCAGTAACATTGTAAAAAAAATACAGTATTTGCCTAAAATTCCCATCAAATTTTACCTAATTCTGATGATTTGTGGAGTTTAATAAATAAGACAAATCAGAAATGTAAATATATCAGTGTACATTAAATTTATCTTTTCCTTTTTCTGAGAGTAACTTTAAAGATTTTTCAAGAATCAGTAAGCCATGTGTTAGAGCTTTGAAATTTCTCTGTAATTTGACCAGTGCAACAAAGAGAGTAATTTGAGAAATAACCACTCAGTGCTGAATAATATCCATGCAGCTATTTTAAAAATGCTATGATTTACCTGAGCCACAGTTTACTTGAAAGAACCTAGTATTTAAATCCTCTTTGTGATGAACTCTTTACTTAATACCATGTTTAAGAGAGACGTGGAGGACAACAAAGCAACCATGATTCTGAAATGCTGATGTTTCTCACCATTTGGGCCTTTTTTCTATGTATCATCCCACATGCCTCACATTCCCAATATATTTGAACCAACTTACTTGCATGTGCAGCATTGTCCCCAATAGAATACTGCTCCATTTCTTCAATCATTTAAGACTTTCCTTCACAGTCCACATAAAATTCTGTTTACTCTCACTGTCTGCCCTACCTAACAATCTGAACTTGCTAAAGACCTCTTATCAAAGTCATCGATGGGCCCTAGATACTACTTGTTTCATCTATACTTTGTGAAAAAGTGAAAAAAGAGAAAGTGTTAGTCACTCAGTCTTGTCTGATTCTTTGTGACTCCATGGACTGTAGCCCACCAGACTCCTCCTAGGCAAGTATACTGGAGTGGGTAGCCATTCTCTTCTTCAGAAAGTCTTCTCTAGGTGACAAAAATGCCCTCCTTTCATGTAGTGGAAGAGGGGGACACAAAAGAAATTGGAATATTTAGATAAGACTCCCATCCAACCCTCTCATTGATTTTCCCAAATCTAACTCCTACTGGCACTCATGACTAGTTTCGTCTTATCATTCACTTAGAGCCCTACAGTTAAGCAGTTTGGCCACATATTATTACCAGACATCATTCTGCTGTAACAATCCCATTGACTATACTCAGTCTTCACCAGGCAAGAGCTAACCTAATTTGATTCTGATCTAGATATATTTAATGCTACAGTCACATTATATCCAGAAGTTCAATGAGGGACATATTATTTGTTAATAATGTCGAATCATAGCCAAATCAATTTCAAGTAGCTACATCTGATATGAGGAAAGATTCCTTTCATTTCAATCATTGCTGAGTAAAAATTTGACAGTGATTTAAATTCATACTGTTAATGCAAACTATTTTCAGAGAATATCTGGTCCAGACTTCTCATTTTCAAACAAGAAATAAGAGTCTTGAGGAAGCTGAGTTCCCTCGCTGAATTAATGGCTTTATCGTAGAAGTAAGAACAGAAGGTAAGTCTCCCCAACTCCTTCAGTTCTACAAATACTGATTTTTTTTTCTCCTATACTATACTATACCATATTTTCTAGCAACAAAATCTAAAATAAGTAGCAAAATAAAATAATAAAATAAGTAACAAGATTAAATGGCACAATTTAAAAATTAC
Organism: Oreotragus oreotragus; assembly: GCA_006410675.1. Lineage (NCBI taxonomy): Eukaryota > Metazoa > Chordata > Mammalia > Artiodactyla > Bovidae > Oreotragus > Oreotragus oreotragus. The sequence continues at coordinate 7,688 of SJYX01000853.1, forward strand.
TTAAGGAAAAAAATGTGTGAATACAGTGTTTTAATTCACTTACGTGTACTATTTACAGTTATACTGAAAAATTAAATGCAAATGTATTAAATGAACAGTGAAACATAATGTGTTTTGCTTTCATGATATTTATTGAATCATAGTGTTCATTACTGTTTCAAAAATTATTTAAGAGGGACTTATTTTAAACTGTCATTTATTAGAATATGTATATGATTTCTATTATAGCATTATAGAAAAGGCTGCTCTCTAAATGTTGGTGATAATGATGAATAATCCTCATAACTAATTTCTGAATCATATGCTTCTTCCAGTTTCCTAGGTGTACTAATAAGGCTCTTCGTATTTTATATTTCAGAGCTATATCTTAGAATCATTGTTTCATGTATGTTCAAGATATGCAAGCAAGATTGAATGTAATAAAAATGTTCTTATAGCACAAATACATTAGGCAAGCAAGTCTCTTGTAATTAAGGCTAGGGTAAATTCATTTGAAATATGATTCACTATTCCATTCATAAACACTTATCAGTACTTAACATGCTTTCTAAGCTTTAGTATTCTGAATAGTTTATAGCAGTCATTGCAAAACAATCATTTCTTCTTTAAATGGGGAAATACTGAAAACTCAAGATCGTTCTTTTCCTTCTGGAACTGTTATTTTTAAGAGAAATATAAATGTGTTTCTTTAATGATGCACACAGCAATTTCAAATAAAATGGAAGTCATGAAGAGAGATTGAACAGAAAGTAGAACCTATCATGCTTTAACTAAATAGAGCTCAGTATCTGAAAAAAAAAAAAAAAGTCATTCTTATGATCAGTATAAAATTGAACAGATATTCAACTTTTGCAAAGAAATATAACCCAAGACATTACTAGTTAACAGGGAGCTTTTTAGCCGTCAGTATACATACCATAATGATTTTTTTTTTTTTAATCTCTACTCAAAGATGGAGTAGCTGCCCTGCTGGCTCAGAGGGTAAAGCATCTGCCTGCCAGGCAGAAGACCTGGGTTTGGTCCCTGAGACTTGGGTTTGATCCCTGGGTCAGGAAGAACCCCTGTAGAAGGAAATGGCAATCCATTTCAGCACTCTTGCCTGGAAAATCCCATGGATGGAGAAGCCTGGTGCAGGCTACCGTCCATGGGGTCGCAAAGAGTCGGACACGACTGAGCTACTTCACTTTCACTTTCAAAGACAGAAGACAGTCCTTGCTTCCACGCCTGATGTAAACTGTAGAAAGGAAGATCATTCACTGTGAAGAGAAGTTTCATGATACCTTGGGAGAAGAAGCCATGTTGGGTAAAATTAACTCTGACAAATATAGTAATATCTTCTATCGGGAGGAGACTACTCAGGGCAAAGTGCCAATGAATAAATTTTAACCAGAAAAAACATTTATTATAGCAACAAAAAAGGAGAAATATTTTTCACCTGCTGTGAAAGTGCAAAGTTAAAGAATTCTATTAAGATATAGCAGGTATAATGTAGTGGTTCCCGTCCATAAGCCCAGACTTTTAATCACTGTAGTATGATTACCATACTTAGTCCCTACACATAAAATATTTTGAGGGTTTTATTATCTTCTTTCTTCTTTTTTTGAGTCATAGGAAGTGTAAATTCATTACTTAAGACTGTGCAGCTATTGACTGGAAAAGGTAAGTTTCAAATCCAGACAATCCAATGCCATGGTCAACTCAGTTAATCTCTAAAATATATTGCACATATGCCTGTATGCTTAGTTGCTCATTCGTGAGTAAATCTTTCCAAACCTCTGGACTGTAGCCCTTCAGGCTCCTCTGTCCCTGGGATTCTCCAGGCAAGAATACTGGAGTGGGTTGCTATTTCCTCTGCCAGGGGATCATCTTGACCCAGGGAATGAAGCCACATCTCCTGCATCTCCTGCATTGCAAGTGTGTTCTTTACCCACTGAGACATCAGATATTGGTTTCTTCAATTTTTAAATGATTAAACAGAGATCCATTGCTACATGTTAAGACCTGTCGATTGGGAGGAAAACCTTTAGAGTTGGAGAAACCTCAGCTTGAATTCCGTTTTCAACACTTCCTAGAACATATTGAGCAAAAATTAATTATTGGCTTCTCAGTTTCTTTCTGTCTGGATTAACCACTTGTTATCAATATTTATTCTCACTGCACTCTAGGAAATGTGAATGATCACTTGTAGGCTCAATAAATGACGTAAATGCAAATGTTGAAGATACGAAAGTACTATGGCTTCAGAGTATGCAAGACACATATTTGAATTTATATTTGACAAGGAAGGATTAAAAGGAAATTGGCCACAGACTAGATTTTCATTCTTTTCTCCTGCTTATGGTTATATTTCATGTTAAAATAGTTCTTCATTAACTTTTCACATAAAAGTTTTTTTTAATTCTGTTATTAACTGCCTTCTTGTAATTTTGCCCTGATCCATTATTTTTTCTCAATTTCATTCAATACAAACAAAATAAAATGGTAATTATTATAACATGAAATGGCTAAGTATCAATGAAGCAATCTATTTTTATTACCTACATTATAAACGAAGTAAGGAGAAATGTTCATATATAACCTGCATGTAAGCCAATGATATGCAGGATTATTAGAGTCAACAAACTAAAAACATGCTTACATTTTTACATGTTACATTTTAATTTTGTTTTGATTTCATCTCTTTTGTCTCAAGACATAGAAATGACTTAATTTTATCCTAAATCTAAGAAAAAAAATTTCACGTCTTTTTTTTATTATCTGAAGAGAGCAGTGGTTTGAATATTTTATTTTGCTTGTTAAATTACAAAGCTTGCAAAATTAAGTCAGACATCTCGCATCTAAATATTTGTGATTTTACTTTATAAATATAATAATTTATAGAAAATTGTAACTGCGTAGGTAACAATAAGATGCAAGAATCTATCAAATTACTTTGGAAGGTTAAATAAAACTTTATTGGAATAAAATTACAGAAATGAAATCAATTATTTTTCCAAGATCAGGAAATTTTCTAATGTAATTTTAATTGGCTTAACATTGAATTATGCCAGTGAAAGTAATATTAAATTAAAGAATTTAATTTCTTTCAAGTTTCAATTCAGTTCAGTTCAGTCACTCAGTCATGTCCAACTCTTTGCGACCCCCTGGACTGCAGCACACCAGGCCTCCCTGTCTGTTACCAACTCCCAGACTTTACTCAAATTCATGTCTATTGAGTCAGTGATGCCATCCAAGCATCTCATCCTCTGTCCTCCCCTTCTCCTACTACCTTCAATCTTTCCCAGCATCAGGGTCTTTTCCAATGGGTCAGCTCTTCACATCAGATGGCCAAAGTATTGGAGTTTCAGCTTCAGCATCAGTCCTTCCAGTGAATATTCAGGACTGATTTCCTTTAGGATGGACTGGTTGGATCTCCTTGCTGTCCAAGGGACTCTCAAGAGTATTCTCCAACATCACAGTTCAAAAGCATCAATTCTTCTGTGCTCAGCTTTTTTTATAGTCCAACTCTCACATCCATATGTGACTACTGGAAAAACCATAGCTTTGACTAGATGGACCTTTGTTGGCAAAGTAATGTCTCTGCTTTTTAATACACTGTCTAGGTTGGTCACAACCTTTGTTTCAAGAAGCAAGTGTCTTTTAATTTCATGGCTGCAATCACCATCTGCAGTGATTTTGGAGCCCAAAAAATAGTCTGTCACTGTTTCCACTGTTTCCCCATCTACTTGTTATGAAGTGATGGGACTGGATGCCATGATCTTAGTTTTCTGAATGTTGAGCTTTAAACCAACTTTTTCACTCTCCTCTTTCACTTTCATGAAGTGGCTCTTTAGTTCTTCTTCACTTTCTGCCATAAGAGTGGTGTCATCTGCATATCTGACATTATTGATATTTCTCCCAGCAACCCTGATTCCAGCTTGTGCTTCATCCAGCCCAGCATTTTTCATGATGTATTCTGCATGTAAGTCAAATAAGCAGGGTGACAATATACAGCCTTGACATATTCCTTTTCCGATTTGGAACCAGTCTGTTGTTCCATGTCCAGTTCTAACTGTTTCTTCTTGACCTACATACAGATTTCTCTTTCAGAAGGTAGGTCAGGCGGTCTGGTATTCCAATTTCTTTCAGAATTTTCCACAGTTTGTTGTGATCCACACAGTCAAAGAAGTTGATGTAGTCAATAAAGCAGAAGTAGATGTTTTTGATTTTTCCACGATCCAATGAATGTTGGCAATTTGATCTCTGGTTCTTCCGCCTTTTCTAAAACCAGCTTGAACATCTGGAAGTTCACGGTTCAGGTACTGTTGAAGCCC